>JAODAL010011288.1:0-100737 GCA_025379985.1 Phyllomedusa bahiana | reverse complement strand
GTGCATTGATGTCTCATCAGAAATGCTGCACATACAGTAAGGAGATAATTTTTTGATCCTTGCGTTGGTAATTTTTGGGCCACTGACAAAGCGACACCCTAAAATTTTTAAGGGGGTAGGTTAAAGGGGTTGTATCATTTAAATTAAAGGTCTTCAGAAAAAGGGGACAGTAAAAAAAAGCAACTTTGAAATTTGGGATGTCATTAGCAAAGCGCCCTTTTTATCACGGGACCCCTTTATTTCTTTTTCGTTTACACGATATCCAGTGCTGGTCAGATCCCTCCCCTTGCTTTTCATACTGAGGCCCAAATTTTACTTCTGTTCTGCCCCGGGCTTGCACCTGTTTTTAAAAGCAAAAAAGGGGTCGACACATTTTCACTCTCCCGCCAAAAGAAACAGAATAACCGCGGGGTTTTCAAATCAGGAAACAGCACAATTGTGTTTTCGATTCCTCCTTCCCCCTGCATAAAAGGGAATCTGTGGCCGTTATAGAAAGCTGTAAAAAATCAGTGTGAGAGGAGAAGAGTCATGCTCATCTTGATTGAATGCGCCTGGGGTATGTATAAGCTCTTAAAAAAATAAGACTGAAGGGAGAGACACGTGACTGAAGGGGGGTGATGTCACCCGCGGGAGGGGAAGAAACCCCCCTGCATTTCTAGAGTTGAAACTAGAGCAGTATGAATCCCCAAATAAAGAAGGGCGATACCCCCCTTTAGTTATAAATTTGAAAATAAATATCCAAAATAAAACCCAAAAAATTATTAAATTTTCTTTTTGCTTTTTGCAGTGAAAAAAAGTATTTGACCCTTTCGGGCAAACAAGACTAATACTTGGTGGAAAACCCCTTGGGGAAAAGCCCAGCAGTCAGATTTTTTTTTGTAGTTGTGATGGGGTTTTTGCCAATGTCAGGAGGAAATTTGGTCCACTCCTCTATGCAGCACATCTCTAAAGCTTTAAGATTTTGAAGCTGTCACTTGGCAACTCGGAGATTTTACCCCCTCCATAAGTTTTCAACGGGATTAAGTTCTGGAGACTGGCTGGTACCCATGACCTTAATATGCTTTTTTTTTGACCCACTCCTTTGTTCCCTTTGGTTTTATGTTTTGGGTCATTGTCCGCTGGAAGACCCACCCACGACCCATTTTTAATGCCCTGGCGGAGGGAAGGAGGTTGTCACTCAGGTTTTTTTAGGGTACATTGGCTCCATCCATTCTCCCATTGATGGGGTGAAAAAAGTCCTGTGCCCTTAGCAGAGAAACCCCCCAAAAAAAATAATGTTTCCACCTCCAGTTGCAGTGAAATGGTTTCTTTGCGTTAAGTTCAGTAAAGGGGACAGTGATCCTGACTGGAACCCAGCCCACTGTCCCTCCTCTTGACGGCTGCCCTAGCGAGAGGGCAACACCCCCTCGTGCAGAGTGCGGGGTCCCCGTCAGAAGGAAAAGAATGTCAGACAGCCCCGGTAAATCCCAAAAACGGAAACCCCAAAAGCCACAAATCAAAACCAGAGGGATAAACAAAAGGGGTCAAAAGCCAACGGGAGCGAGGTACAAAATCAGAAACAACCCGAGGTAATAAAAAACTGAGGTCAGGTACACAAGTAAACAGCAATAAAATCACGGAAAACAAGGCAGCAGGAAATTTCACAGGCGCCCCACCAGCACGGGAGTTTAAATGGGTTTCCCCGGAATCCCCCCTATAGTTGATTGGGACGGCCTCCGGTCCTCCCATTGGCTGGTGCGAAGGGCCCCTGTCCGGAGGGGGCTGGGCGTTTTCACTCAAAGCTGCCAGCAAAAAGTTATCAGGGGGGTGTTGCAAATCAGCTTGCAGCATGTTGCCCCGCACCCCCCGAGTACAGCCACCTACAGTACCCCCCCTTTTGGGGGGGCCACCGGCCCTTTTCGGGTTTGGGTTTGCCCGGGTGACCCTCAGGGAAATTCCTCACCAGGCGATCATCATGGATGGTTTTTTCCCCGGGAAACCCCATGAACCCCCCCCTCAGGACCATACCCCTTTCCAAGGACCGGAAATGAAGTACCTTGGCCCTTTTAGAGAATCCAAAATGGGGGCGATTTTCATATTCTAACTCCCCTCTATGCAAATGGAGGGGAGGTCGGGGGGCGGAGTCACCGGCTGAATATACCTCTTAAAAGTGAAATTAAATGTATCGAGAGAAGAGGTAATTTTCAGGCGATAGCCACCGGGTTAACTCCCTCCTAACCACATATGGACCTACAAATCGGGGCGCATTTTACCAGAGGGAACTTTCAATCGAGATTTCGGGGGGATAACCATACTTTATCCCCAACCGCAAACCCTCTAGAACACAGACCCGTCTATCAGAATTTTTCTTCTGGATGTTCTGGTAAACCCAAGTTCTTCTGAACGGGGCCCCAGACTGTACACGATCTTTAATGAAAACATCCACCTGTGTGATAAACTACACTGGAAAAAAAGCAGCCTTGGGTAAAACCATAATTAAGAAAAAATGGTGAGTTCCCCACGACTACTATCCTGATTATTAATGGCAAATTTTAAACCCCAACGGTAATTTTTTTCCCAGTCACTCCCGATCAGATGATAACAACTGATTTTTGTGTCCCATTTGATTTTCCCTCTCTGTTCCCTATTAGTCTCTGGGGGGAAGGCAGAGAAAAGGACGGGTGATACCCAGAGCCTTGAAAAGGGGCCCCCCCCAAAATCGAGAAAAAATGAACTCCTCGTCCAAACAATTTCTTGGGTAACCCATGAAGCTTGAAAATGTGTTTGACAAAGAGTTCGCAAGTTTTTTGGACGACGGTAACCCCCTTAAGGAAAAAAGAGGGAAATTTTGCTGAAACGATCCACTACCACCCAAAAAATGTTTTGCCCCCTTTAAGAGGGAAAGGGCTGTATAAAATCCCTGGAATGGGTCCACGGGCATTCAGGGACAGGTAAGGGCAAAATTTGCGGGGCGGGTTTTGGGAACCTTGCCCGACGCAGACTTCACAAAATCCCCCGGCCTCTATCACGAGGGATCGAGGCCCCCAGTAATTACGAGAAATAAGCTTTTTTGGCCGACACCCAGGACCCAGATAACACAGGGAAACATGAAATTTTTTAAAACCGCAGCCCAAAATGGTGGGGACAAAGACCTTCGAAATAGGACAGTTAGCAGGTCCCATATCCGGGGGACTTAACCTAGTGGTAAAAACAGGGAAAAAGCGAGATAACATCTCCCTTGGGCAATATAGGGGTCGGGCCCTCCTGAGATGGTGGTGGCCAGAAGCTTCTGATAGGCATACCTTAATTTCTCGAACCAGGTCCCGTAATAAAACAAAGTTTTAAAACGCGTAAAAAATAATGCCCCCTCGCGCCTGACGGATTTACCTTTTAGCACCTCTAAAAAGGTAAGATTCTTTTAAACACAAGGCCGTGACCTAAATCTGGGCCCCCGAGGAAATGGCGCCATCCTCGAAGGCCCACTTTTTAAGCACAACTCCCGGTTCCCAAATCATAATTCCTTTAGGGGGAAAATAGTGAAAAGAAGGCACAAGGGGGAAGGTTAGTCATATTAGCGGACCCCTGGACAAGACCGCCCCCGCCATACTCAGAAGCATCAACCTCAATGACAAAGGGGTTTTCTGTGATCAGCTTTAATCAACAATGTGATAAAACACTGTTTTAAGCTTTAAAATGCATCTATGGCTCAGGGTTTCCAATTATGAACTTACCCCTTTTAGTCTGTCAGTCAAAGGCCAAAATAAGACAGAAAAATTACGAATAAATTTACGATAGTATTCGCAAACCCCAGGAAACCCCTGCCAGGCCTTCAAGATGAAGGCGGACCCAACGAGAAAGGCCTGAATTTTACCGGGGGGCCTACGAAAAAGTTAGGAGTCAGGGTTTACCCCAAAAAAGGACCTCCTGCAACCCCCCAAAATAATTTTTCAAGCTTTCAACAAAAATTTTCCCTTCAAATTTTCAATACCCGCCTCTGTTTATCGTGGGACACCAAATTTTGATAGATTAAAAAAGTCATCCAGGAAAGACCATAAACAACCCTGAGTTCCCCCGGAAAACATCAATAACCAATTCTGGAACCCCCGCGGAGCTTACAAACCCGAAGGCATCACCCGATACTAAAATGCCTTCAGGAGTGTTAAACGCGGTTTTTCCCCTCATCCCTTTCGGGTCGGTTTAGGTTTAGGCCCCCCCAAGTCCCCAAATTGGAAAAACCACTTTTTCTTCTTTGGATTTGGTTGAACAGATCAGGAAAAAAGGAAAGGTATTTGGTTTTTTTCTGTTATTTTATTAGTTCAGGTAACTATGCATGGACGAGGCCCCCACCTTTTTCCCACAAAAAAAAACCCTGCACCCCCTGGGGGACACCGAAGGGCGGGGTATGCCCCCCTTTTTAAGCTTTCTGCAATATATTGTTTTTTGTGCTAGCTCTCTGGACCCCCCAATTAAAATCTTCCCCTTGGGAAACCTCACTCCGGGCAATAGGCAATGGCACATCATAAATCTATGGGGGTAGTATATCCGACTGTTTCTGAGAAAACATGCAGCAAAGTCACGTATAAAAAAAAGGAAACGCTCCCCCTCATATTTTCCCGTATGTTGGGGAAAATTGCAAAACACCGTTTTCCCCACTTGACTAATTCACCTGAATTCCCGTCAAAACTGGGTTTTGTTTCTGAAGCCGGGGACCCCAAAACCACACAGAGGCACCCCTCCAAAAAAATAGAAAAACACTTCTCTATGTATGGACCTGCCAAAATCTCAGCTCAAAGTAAATTTGGTTGGTCCCAGCTAAGGAGTGGGGTCAATAGCCCCAAACCCGTAAGATAGAAGTGGTCCCAAAGGGAGGCCTAGACGTTTGCGAGAGACGCATCAAAAAAATTAGCGCTGATCCAGAATCTACAAAGCACTCCCAGAACCAGCGCGACAAGTATGAAATCTTAACTGGAGCAGCAAAATTTTTTTATATGATAGGAAATACCTGCTCGCCCAGGTGATCTTCCTGCGACCACCTAGGGCTGGAGTTTTTTGGCCTGGTCCTTCCGTTTGGAGCACTCCCGAACGCCGTGTCCATCTTGCCCCATAGAAGACAATCCCTGGGGGTGACGATACCATGGGCACTGCAGCAGTCCGGAAAAAGCCCCCACAGAGGTGACCAAGGTGTGGACCCCCCGGGGAGGAAACCTTTTCCCCCACGTCCTCCCTAAAACGTCTGTCCCCGCGAACGGTTATGCCATTGGCTCATTAAAGTACCGGGAAGGGTAAGCCACCAAAAAATCCTTCACATGACAGCTAACCCTAATCAAACTGGCATCTGAGAGTGGGTTGTTCCACCTTTTAAGGGGAAAGCACCACACGAAATTTAGACAAAATCCTCCACGTCTTTTTTTAAAACCCCGCCTCAAGTTGGGCAGTGGCCCCCCGCCAAGCTTCCCTACCGGGTCCAAAAAGTCCCCCAAGGCGGCAAAGAATCTGTCCACAGAAGACAGTTCAGTCGAATCTGGCGGGTAATGAGAATGCCCACTCATGGAAGGGACCCTGAAGTACGGACATAACCATCCCCACTCTTTGCTCCTCATTGCCCGAGGTACATGGGCGGAGCCTAAAATACAAGCGAAATCCCTCTCTAAATGTCACAAAGGCTTTCCTGTTGCCTGAGAACCTTTCAGGCAACTGGATAGGGGGTTCCACAGGAGGGGAAGGTAGTGCAGGGACACTCTGCCTTGGGGTAGATTCCAGCTGTTCTACCCTCAGTGCCAGATCCTGGACTACCTGGGTAAGCCCCTGCATCTGCTCTACCATAGCTGTCATGGGGTTCATAGTGGGGTAGAGCAGTAACGGTTCTGGCCTGTGAAAATGTCACGTCAAAGGGAGGTACAGTGAGCCCTGACTGGAACCCAGCCCACTGTCCCTGCCTGCTTGACGTGCTGCCCTAGACGGCAGACGGCAACTGGGCGACAGTCCCTGTACTGCTAGAGTGCGGGGGGCCGTCAGAAGGAAGAATAGTCAGACAGTCCGGGTCAATACCAAAACGGAAACGCCAAAGCCACAAATCAGAACCAGAGGGATAAACGTAAACAAGCCGGGGTCAAAAGCCAAACGGGAGCGAGGTACAAAATCAGAAGACAAGCCGAGGTAAGTAAACAAGCCGAGGTCAGGTACACAAGTAAACAGCAATAGAAATCACAGGAAAGCAAGGCAGCCAGGAAATTTCACAGGCGAAGCACTCAGCTAGCAGGGAGTTTAAATGGGTTTCCCGGATACCGCCCCTGTAGCTGATTGGAGCGGCCTCCGGGTCCTCCCATTGGCTGGTGCGACAGGCCCCCTGTCCGGAGTGGCTGGGCGTCTGTCACTCACAGAGCTGCCAGCAGCAAGTGTATCAGGGTGGTGTTGCAAATCAGCTGCTGCAGCATGTTGATCCCGGCAGCCTGAGTGCAGCCTAGCCCTGACACATAGGCAGCATTTCTCTTCCTCAAAACACGATGAGTGGAGTTAATGCCAGAGAGCTAAATTTTTGTCTCATTTGGCCACAGCACCTTCTCCCAGTCACTCACAGAATCATCCAGGTGTTCATTGGCAAACTTCAGACAGGCCTGCACATGTGCCTTCTTGAGCAGGGGGACCTTGTGGGCACTGAGGATTGTAAACCATTACGGCGTAATGTGTTACCAATGTTTTTTTATGGTGAATGTGGTCCCAGCTGCCTTGAGATCATTAACAAGGTCCCCCCATGTAGCTTAAGGCTGATCTTTCACCTTAAGAGACCCTAAGAAGAAAAGGCTTCTATAGGGTCTCAGCCATACAGTTATATCTGATGCACCATGCTGGCTTAAAACCTATACATGACAGCCATACTATTTCATTATGTGGTCTGCCCAGCATACTTCAATTCCCTAACATAAAATGCTGATATACCCTCATCCCCATTATCACAGGGCCAAACTGCATCCTAAAAATATTATCAAACTTTGCTCAAAATATGCAATTTCACAACCCTGCCATTGCCTTTTGAGTCCCTACGTTACAAGTAATTCACAGAAATTCACATTAAAATGGAACCTTTACTTAAAATCACCAAGAAAACTCCATATTTACTTCAGGTCAAAACAATTCCTGGTAGGAGGTAAAAAAAAGTCGCATTTCTACCTGCATGCTAGGGGGAACTGGTTTATAAAGTAATCGCTCTCCTCATAAATAACAGGTGTGTGAGCGATTGTTCATCAGTAATCTCACCTGTGTGACTTCTCCCATGTAGCACTGCCTTTTATTGCCTCATACTGGGAATAGGTTGTTGACCTGTACAGTCTTTTCTCTGTGATTTTCAGTAAATAATGTCCTATTTTTCTCAGAATTTCTGTTTTACAAGGAAAATATTTTTATTTGTACAATGCAAAGGTATACAATTTTCCATTATTCTGTCCTAACATTGCAATTCTTCTTCGTTTCTCTTATTTCCATGTTTTTATTGAATAATTTGTTATGCGTGTCAGTTCTAGATGTTAATGATTTGGTCATATAACAGTCCTGGGATTTATAAACATGGTGCATTATATGTGGACTAACATTGATTATTGATACAGCATTAACATTAGATTGGTTCTGAAGGTCAGTATGCCATCTTCAGGTTTTTATGGCTTATGAATTTCATAAAGGCAACAAATCAATAAGCAATTCTTAGTTACCTATTTAACCAGATAGATGCCAGGCAGCAGTAAGTAATGTGTAGTAAAAAGCAAATGTATAAGACATTAGGTTTTGCATATTAGTACAGTACATTTTTGCCACTAATTATACTCATGTGCCGGATGAAGGCAAATTTATATGGTATGACTGTCTTTCCTGAACAAAGATCAGGCATAAGAGCTTCTGTACACGGAGTTCTCTGCCTAACATTAACATACATTAAGATTCATTTCCCATTAAATATGCAGCATGCTGATCAATTTACCGTCTCTAACACCTGTTATGCATTTTTTAGTGTTACGAGGCGGCCGGCCCGCATGTCTGACCATGGACACACTTGTGTCCCTGCTTCCCGTACACTCTCAGGGACGAGTGGCACCACGATCCGCATGTCGGGCTGTTGGTTCCTTCATACTTCCGGTGGGTAGTCACCTCGCCACGCTCCTGCTCCTTCACACTCCTCCGTTGGCTGGTGCACTGACCTTATATAACTGGAACACCTCCTCTGGTTTCCTGCCGGATCTATATTGCATAGTACCATAGAGAAAGCGTTCCAGAGTGTGTTTCTGTCTTGCCATGTTCCTGACCCATTGTTACATCTTCTTACTATGAAACTTGCCACCTGCCCTGACCTTACTGCCTGTCCCTGGCTACGAGTTTGTTTCACTATTTGGTACCTCACTGTACCTTGGCCACCATTGCAAGCAAGTCACATTAGGGGTAGCGATCTGGCAGGACCCCCACCGCAGCAAATCCAACCTGCCTCGCGTCAGGCTCTGGTGAACAATGGAACCTACTTAGATTCCGCTCCCTGCCGTGGCTTTTACCAGGGCTTGCGTTGGTCCAAAGAATCCACTGCTCTAGTTGTTACAATTAGTGTATGGGTTTTATTATGTACTGGAAATAAATCTGCCCTTCTACTGTGGCACTTGAAGTTGAGCTCAGCTTTGATCATCCTTGAGATGCTTCTAGCTTGTTTGGAGCCTATCAACAATAAATTCAACTGATTGAACAAAAAGGAAGAGTACAGAAAGGGGTACTAAAACTAACACTGCATTGAGAGTCTAAAAGTCTAAAAGAACATTAAAGTTACCAAGAGACTGCATTATTTTTTAAATTTTATTTTCCACAATTTTGTATGAATTATTATTTTACATGGGGAATTTTTCCCAAATCAAAAGTAGCACAAATGAGTCTAATAGATTTGTGACTTTGCTATGGCATTTCGGTTCTCATGAACCTTACTCGTACAGGCCATGGTGTTAGATGTGGTGCTATGGTAAAAAGGTAAAGCCCTTGAAGTAAAAGAAGACATGATCTAGAGATGTGAAACATTGATTTATACTAAATCACGAGAAATAAAATTTAGTGATATGTTTGTTATATCAGTGGAGTGTCACTGATTTTCTGTATTGCTAAATGAAACTGCGATATCCCTTCAATGTGCATGGGACAAAATTTCAGAAGGACAACCAAATACTGTATGTAGCTCTCCACCAATTAGGCTTGTATAGAAGAGTGGCCAGACAGATGCTACTTTTTGGGGCATGTGGCATTACAATTAAAATTTCACAAAAAAAACACAATGTAAAGGAGAGAGAAAATATTTTTTGGCCTGGTGAAACCATGATTCAACTTTTGAAAGCCAAAATACTATGTGTTAAGTGAAATTATATACTACCAGCATCATCACCCCAAAACCATTTCTACAATGAAGCATGATGGTGTGTATACCATGCTGTGGAAATATCTTACAGTTGTAGGAATTAGAAGTCTAGTCAGCATTAAAGGAGAAATGTATAAAGAGATCACAGATATAACTGTCTGTTAAATGCTTTGAACCTCAGAGTAGAATGAAGATTTACCTTCCAGAAGGACACAACTTTAAGAAAACATCCAAAACAAAGCAGGAATGTATTAAGTGTCACAACCATAAACTAAACATAAACATGAGGACACACCTTTGGAAGGATGTGAAAATAGCAGTAAGGAACACACGAGTCTCACCCTGGATTACTCTGCCTAAGCAGGGCAACCCCCCCAAAAAGGGTAATCCCGCACTCGAACCTCTTCCTGAGCTGTACCTAGTAAAACCTGTGCCAGACAGACGACAAAATGTATGAAAACAAGAAACAAACACCACAGATAATAAATAAAGAATAGTCGTACGGGCCGAGGTCAAACCAGGAGAATGTAAGGTAGTAAAAGTACAAAGTGGGAGAGTAACCAGAAAGAATAGCCAAAATCCAAGAACCAGCAAAACAACACAGCAAAGCAGAACATACAGCTAGGACACCAAAAGCAGTCACCAGCAGAGACTGGCAGACAGGAAGCGGTTTAAATCCCCCACCCCAGTCAGGGATTGGCTCAAGTATTTAACCCATTAAGAACCAAGCTGCACCCTGGCTGAGGCTGCAAAAAAATCCTTAAAGGGCCAGTGGTGCAGACCTGACAATAGCTTTGTATCAAAGCACTCTATATAACTAGATAGAGAAATGTAGGTGTGTCAAGCTTTTGTTGTTAATTGAGGTTGTATACCTTACATAAATTACCAAAATAAAGTATCGAGTGAAAAATCCAAATGCTTTCACAAATTGGACGCTAATTGTTTTATTTTTATTAATTTTGTACAAATTGCATCAAGTTGTGAAAAAACTATGGGTTATCTATAAAGTATGTGAATCCATTTAACAAAAACCAAAAACATCTTTCAGAGGATTTGTTTATAGAATGTTTTTGTTTTTTAGAATGAAAACCTGATTTTCTCAAGATAAAAAAAAAATGTACATGGAGAATTTGGCTGGCCTCAAAACCAGGTATGTGGATATAATTCAATTTATGAAATTGTTTAACTTTTGACTCAGCCTGGGCTGAAGTTGATGTGCAGTTCTTTGATGGAGCCAAGAGCCCCATTAGGCCCACAATCATGTCAGATTAACCACTAAAGTTAGACCAAATCAATAAATGTAGAGGCACAAGAAATAAATCAGGTGATAAACTACAATCAAGGTTTGTAAAATACAAAAAAGGTCAAAACACACAAAAAATATTTCATGAAACCATCTCTTAGAACCTTTTGTTTTAGCATTCTGTTCATCAATAGCTTTCTCAGATATGATTTATTTCTCAGTTTAACAAAAGCAGAGATTTTTGCTGAATCATTTATCCTAACACCTGTCACATAAAATTATTTTACAATTGGGATAAGTTAGAAGCATAAAACTAGCACAACCTCTGTCCAGAAGGCAAGAAAGAATAATTTGTGACTACCTGCGACTTGTAACTTCTGTACATGTTGTTTTATTTTTTAAGATTTATTTTGTCTATTTTATCTTTTCAAAAATCTTTAGCGGACCTTAACTTGTCTTTTGTATTAATAACAGAAAAAGCTACTGTGAATTCTTGTGTAGCTTATTCCTTTCAAATCTGGGCAAAAATCCAATATTGCAACTGACTCAATTCACCTGAGTTTTAATTAAGTGCATGCAGTTAAGCACTCAGTTAACATGCAAGAGTCCACGCAAATCAAAACAAAACTTGGCAGCCATTGTAGTCTTTATTTTTTATAGTAATCTACAAACTTTTCCATTAAAAATAAACTTTCCACAGAAAGGTTAAAAACAGATAGAAGAGTGAAATTTTAAATGTAATTTTTATTTTATTGTATTTTGCCTCTTGTATACCAAACCTTTACTGGTGTTTGTGTTGATTGAAAGTTTACTCTTTTCCTTTGGTATTTTTACACAGAAAAGATAATGCAATGAAATACTTTGTTTTAATGCTTGCATTTACTTTAAAGGGGTTGTCTCGTTATAGCATTTTTCAGCTGTTTGTCAAGCAGAGCTTGTGAAATGGAGGGGCGTGTTTCTCCTCCCAGCAGGGAGTATCTTTTCTCTCTGCAGACACGCCCTCAAAGTGGGCATGTGATGATTCATTCTGTGTGAGCTAGGGGAAGGGAGAGGTTCTCAACTGTCATTACATTCATGAAAAGTGGAAGTGAAAAGCTAAGTATAACTTGATAGTTTATATCTAAATTTCTCGCTCTTTCTACATACTTTGTAATTAGAATGGGCATTTGATATTCAGGACTCAGGAAAAGATTGGTGTTTTTTTTTACCTCTGTCTCACTCACGCAGTGATATATCCTGCAGATTATTACACCTCTACAGATCTGCAGAACAAAACGCTTTATCTGTTTGTTTTACATGGGACTGCAGATCTGTGTTGCAAAATTGTTTTACGCGGGACTGCACGGTACAGCTGTGTTTTCTCTCTGTATGTAATTTGTTTTATTTCACTACTGTTTTTGTGCCAATTTGGGTGAAAATACAAGGGCCTCAGTGTCAAGAATGGCAACTAGAGTAGATACTGATCTTATCTTTGTAACAGCCAGAAAAAATAGCCCAAATAGTATTCAGGGAGACAGTAATGTGGGTAGGATAAAGCAGTTATTTGACTCTATAATCAGCAAGATGGGTAGATTTGTCACAAAGATCAAAAGAAAAAGAAAAAAAAATGAACCCATGCTTATGATGGCTTACCTGATTTTTTAAATGTTAATTATTTTCTTCATTTCTACTTTTTGACTTGGCAATTTATGTGATGACCTTCGATGCTCTCCATTAGATAAATTATTATGGCTGACTTCTGTTTGTTATTTGTTTGTTTTTTTCTTTTCTTTGTGATGTAGGCATAAGTGTATGCTTATTTTGTGATTAGAAATAATTTAATGTCTTTATTTGAAAATAATAAAAATGTTATGATAAAAACAGGAAATGAAAAATTGACAACACATCGAAAAAAGTGTGTCAGGAAGAGCATCTTAACTGACAGTGGTTTTCTCCCTCCATAGATTAGCTTTCAACAAATAGGGACAGATAACTGAAGACTTTTTCCAATCAAATTAGCCTTTTGATTTTTACCTTAGTCAGGAGATAAGAGAGATTTTATCTCTTCTGAATACACACAGGTTTCGGTGCTTACCCATCCATATCTCTGCTATGTGATCAGAACAGAGAGCAGGGAGTAACGTCACCATGGTCAGAGAGCTCACTCCTAGCAGACTAACTATATTTAACAAGATTAGCTTTTGCTTTAGATAAGCAATGGTTTTCCATCTGCAGAGCACTTTTAGCTTTTGTTTACTAAAGTTTAAATCTCCTACACTTTATTCTTGCAATGTCTCAGCTAGTTGCAGAGAAGCTTAATATGCTGAACACTGCTATAAAGCCTCCCACAGCCTGACAAAGAAAGAGTGAGTGAAAAGCTGCTTGATACTCAGAGAAACAGCATGGTGCCAGGGCCTGTAATTTGCTGTAATGTTGTGTTTTGCAATGCAGGAGAGTACGCAAGAGTTTAGAGAGTTAAATGTTTGATTTAAAATGGTAGTCCCATTTTATTTATTAGCTGTGGATGGGGCAGTATTGTGCCTTTTTAACAAAAATGGAACAAAAAAATTTGCATATCCAAGAAGCAGATTTATGGAAAAAGATCTAAAACCAATTTCACCCGAACTACATCTAATACACTATAATCGAAAGCTACAAATAATTTGTAAACTTTAAGTTTAAAATACGTTGTGGTAGTTAGGAAATCAACAATCATTATAATAGGTCATTACCGGCCTATTCTTTCAAGAAAATCAAGATTGGACCAATAAATAGTGTATGATAAACATAACTTTCACTATTAGACAACTTTATTTTCCAATTTGATGGAGAATAATATTTCAATGACTTGAGTTTTCTATCTATAGGTAAAAAGAAACAGATTTCTGTTGTGCTAGTTAGTTCCCATGGGCAGGAAATTGCTTTGCTAATTAGAGGCACCTATTTGCATGAAGAAACCTTTACAGCTTGGTAAATCCTAGTAAAACCATAACTCAGGGAATTCAATTAAATCTGTATTTGCATCTACTTTTAAAGTTTACAGGAGATAAAGATAAACATAGGCACCGAAAACCTTATCTTAGAGGGCCACACCTATGCTGTCATATGGTATAGAGTATTGCTAAAGATGGGAATACCCCTTTAAAAACGTCTTGGGGGTATGCATACCAGTGAGCAAAGTCAAGTTTCTAATTTAGAACTAATAACATACAGTGACCTCCACTTCTTATTAGCATTATTTACATGTAAGCTAAAATTTCATTAATTTTAATGAGGCAGAATGGCAGTGGAAGACTTTACTTTCTTCCTGCTATAGCAGTACTTTAATTTCTCCCGCTTAGAGTCATTGGGAAATGACTATAGATGTAGCTAAAATTGCATGACTATTTTACCCAAACATTAAATTTCAAGTTGTTTGGGTATTTGTTGTCAGAATGATTATTATTATTGTTATTATTATTATTATTATTATTATTATATAGAATCAACAGAGAATTTTACAATCTTTTATTTCTACTTGAAACCATTCTTAGAATGTAGGATTTTGTTAACTTCTTTAGATGTGGCTGCCAGTAATCTAGAACTCCCTTTGCAGATAAATAATAAAGTATTTGATAGTCTGGCATTAGGTTATATGGAGGCTATGGTGTCTGGTTGATCCATGGTGGGTCTACAACAGCAGCCAGTCTAGGGTGAGAATCACATTTTTCAGCTACATGGTTCCCTCCTCAGCAGAGAACTGCAAGCATGCTTTGCAACCATGCATACACTACACACATATATGCACGTACACCACATATATGCCACAGAGATATGCACAAACCTCATATATATGCTACACGTATACATATATACAAACACTATATTCACATATAAACTACACACATAACATTCACAAATATACACATACACTACAATACACATTTAGGGTGTCATGTATGTAAACTTTCTAGGTGTAAGACTTTCTTTGTTGCCCATAGCAACCAAATCAGAGCTACCCTTTCATTTTTTCAGTGCACTATATGAAATGAAAGAGAGCTCTGATTGGTTGCTATTAGTAACAAAAAGTGTTACATCTAAAAGATTTTCAGACATGTGCCCTTTAGTACCTATGAATGTAGTGTACATACTGTTATAGGTGAAAGATTGGGAAATTCTATGCTACAGATGAGCGAATTTCTCAAGAATTCGATTTGGCTGATTCGTTGAATTTTTCCCCAAAATTTGGTTCGCTCTGAATTTATTCGCACTTAGTGATGAGCGATTGCGTCAACTATCGTCATTGGATCGATAGTCGATATCATCAATTATCATGCCAAAATCCAATAATAGATAATCGCCGATGACCATTAAAGTCTATGGGAGAGGAACAACACCTTCATTCTTACACCCAAACAGGGGAGGAGAAGCTGGAATTAACATCCACAACAGTAAAATGGATACGTGCTACATCTTAGGCAAGACAATTAGGTTATAAAAGTCATAGAAAAAAAGTCACAGACCATTCACTGTCCCTGTCTTGTACCACAGCATGACCCTTAAACCTGCATGACCCACAAATTAAAAAGTGACAGAAGGCAGTATTACTTGAAGAACCATTTTAGTTGAACTGCACATTGACTATCCCTGTCCTGGACCGCAGCATGACCCTTAAACCTGTCTGACCCACAGATTAAAAAGTGCCTGAAAAAGGAGTCTTTGAACCACCATTTTAGTTGAACTGGACATTGACTATACCTGTCCTGGGCCACATGTGATGCCACCAGAGGACCTTGGGGGAAAGAACCCTGCACCATCCCTGCGGTTTTGAAGAGCGTGTGCTGAGCCTGAGAGCCACCGTTACCACCAGAGACATCCACCCAGCTCACCCAGTGAGTTGTCACAGAGATATAGCGGCCTTGGTCGTGCTTACTAGTCCATGTGTTGGTGGTCAGATGAACTTTGCCGGAAACAGATGCAGACAACGTGCTTGAAATTTTAGATGACACGTGGCTGGCCAGGGCAGGGACGGCTTTTCTGGAAAAGAAATGCCTGCTTGGCATCTGGTATTGGGGGCTGGCAAGAGCCATGATGTGGCGGAACCCATCTGTGTCCACCAGACGGAAAGGCAACATTTCCAAGGCCAAAAGCCTGGCAATGCCGATATTCAGGCTTTTGGCTTTGGGATGGTTTGGGTTAAAGTGTTTCTTCTGCTCCCAAACCTGGTAGACAGAAGGTTGGCTGCTAGACTGGCCGCTGTGAAGGTCGTCAAACTGGCAGAAGGAGAAGGGGTAGGATGGGTCTCTGGTGGTGCTGGTGGTATTCGGGCGATGGTGGAAGCTGAAGCGGGGGCTGATCCTTGATCATGACTCTGAGAGACATGGGCAGCTGAGGAATGCTTGTTGGTTTCGGAGGAGGAGGAGGAGGCGGAGACAGAGTGTGTGACAGTGGTTGGAAGCCCGGCATTGGTCTGGCCTTTTTTGGCCAAGTGTTCCCTCCATTTCAACTCATGCTTTCGCTGCATGTAACTAGGTGGAGGTTAAGCACCAAAGATTTTTCCCTCTACTGATGCATTTAAGGCAAAGGCGGCATATGACATCGCTGGGTGACTCAGAGGCTTGCTCGAAAAGGCCCAGGCTTGAGAGGTCCTGGACCTTATCGACGGCGATAAGCGAGGAGCGGTGTTCCTCTGATCGTGGCTGGAGGAATAATCTCAGCGGACTTGTGCGACCGCCCTCTCCCTTTTTGAGGTGGGACCCGTACTGACACTACCCCATTGTCTTCCTCCTCGTCCAGTGATGAAGCGCTCGCAAGCAAATTCTGCTGAAAAGACCACGTTGGATCCACAAGGTCGTCATCATCATCATCAACACAGGAGACTTCCTCGTCCTGACATTCTGCATCCTGGAGCTGCGGGCTACAAGCAACAGGCACTGCAAGGCGTTGCCGACCGCCCAGGATTTTTGCCGATTGACCGGCTTCCTTCTCCTCCTCTGATGGCATCAGCGATTGGGCGTCAGAGCAGACAAAATTAATCTCGTTGTCCTCTTGATCTTTTAAAATTCCTTATGACCACAACCGAATTTTGTAATCAAAGAGGAATTCAGAAAATGGATTATCCATAGTGGTGCGTACACGAGTTGACATTTGGGCTGCCTTCGCTTCATGTTGGATGGATGCTGACGATGATGATGATGATGACGACATTTGTGGCCGTGACTGGGAGGACGAGGAGATAAGACTGCTGGATGCAGGTTGCATTAAACACTGAAGAACAGATTGGCGACGCTGTTCGTTACTGAGATTCACAGGAGCAAGACCCAGCGATGACAGGCCTGACGGTCCTACAACCGATGATTCGCTGGCTTGCGTGTTGTCGCCAGCACTGGAAGGAGCACCTTCTCTCGTAACTCTACCTCCAAGTCCTACACCCTTCTTTGCTCGCTTACCACCTGCATTTCGCTCTATGTTCAGAAAGATAAAAATTTAAGAAGGTATGGAAGAGTTTTTGACATTCTCTTATTGAAAGACGGCAAATCACAGCTATTCTTAAATCCCTCTAATTTCCTACAGCCAACTAGGATTAGAAACTGAATTTTTTCTATTGAATACCTGTGAAATGCGGTTTGGTGGAAGAACCGTAAGACAAAATCAACAGTGTTCTTCCTTCAGTCCTAGGGATTTACAACTGCCCAGTAGGACTAGGAATTGATAGTTTTCAACAAACTGTCATACAAGTGCACTATCTGCGCCAAACTGAGATTCACCGAACGCAATAAAACTATTCAAAAATTGCGTTTTTTGCAGCAATGACAAACGAGAACAGTTACTAGAACATTTTTCTATCAAGATTATCGTACAACGTGGCTATTTGAAAAAAACTAGGGCTGCACCACGTGCAATACAGCTATTTAAAAGTTACACGGATAACAAACGGTGGTTTTAGCACCAATGAAATACACCAACAGTAACTACAAAATTTCTGTATCCAAATTTAAGTACAAGGTGGCTATTTGAAAAAAACTGGGGCAAACCAAAATGAAATGCAGCTATTTAAAAGTTATACGGATAAGAAAAGGTGGGTTTTGCACTAATGAAATACAACAGCAGTTACTACAAAATTTCTGTACTCAAATTTAAGTACATGGTGGCTCTTTGAACAAAACTGGACCACACCAAAGTGAAATACAGCTATTTAAAAGTTATACGGATAAGAAAAGGTGGGTTTTGCACCTATGAAATACACCTGCAGTTACTAGAAAATTTCTGTATCCTAATATAAGTACAAGGAGGGTCTTTGAACAAAGCTGGGCTGCGCCAAAGTGAAAAACACATATTTAAAAGTTATACGGATAATAAAAGGTGGGTTTTGCACCTATGAAATACACATGCAGTTACTAGAAAATTTCTATATCTTAATATAAGTACAAGGTGGGTCTTTGAACAAAACTGGGCTGCGCCAAAGTGAAAAACAGCTATTTAAAAGTTATACGGATAAAAAAGGTGGGTTTTGCACCAATGAAATACACCTGCAGTTACTAGAAAATTTCTGTATCCTAATATAAGTACAAGGTGGGTCTTTGAACAAAACTGGGCTGCGCCAAAGTGAAAAACACCTATTTAAAAGTTATACGGATAATAAAAGGTGGGTTTTGCACCTATGAAATACACCTGCAGTTACTAGAAAATTTCTGTATCCTAATATAAGTACAAGGTGGGTCTTTGAACAAAACTGGGCTGCGCCAAAGTGAAAAACACCTATTTAAAAGTTATACGGATAATAAAAGGTGGGTTTTGCACCTATGAATTACACCTCTAGTTACTAGAAAATTTCTGTATCCTAATATAAGTACAAGGTGGGTCTTTGAACAAAACTGGTCTGCGCCAAACACCTATTTAAAAGTTATACGGATAAGAAAAGTTGGGTTTTGCACCAATGAAATACACTTGCAGTTACTAGAAAATTTCTGTATTCTAATATAAGTACAAGGTGGGTCTTTGAACAAAACTGGGCTGCGCCAAAGTGAAAAACACCTATTTAAAAGTTATATGGATAATAAAAGGTGGGTTTTGCACCTATGAAATACACCTGCAGTTACTCGAAAATTTATATATCCTAATATAAGTACAAGGTGGGTCTTTGAACAAAACTGGACTGCACAAAATAAAAGATACAGTTTCACATCAGGTGCGAGGTGTGCTGGCCAAAAACTGATAAAAAAAAAGCCATTTCAATGCAGGTTCAAAGGAGAGTCTGGGCTGCACAATATACAGTCTCCTTTTAAAAGCCTGCCTGCCTGTCTGTCTGTGTTTGCCCGCACTCCCCCCCCCCCCCCCCCCTCGGCTGTATACAGCACTAGATGCTTCTTTAAAAGTCTCTGTCTAACTAAGAGCTGAAATTCTCTAATCTACCTATGTTCTAATGTTCACAGCTAAAAGCATAGTTGTCTGTATGAATAAAGAGAACTGTGTCTCTGAGTTGAGCTGAGCTGTATTTAGAGAGATCTAGCACACGTCCTGCTCTAGTGAGAGACACTGAAACACTGATGATGAACAGGAAACACTGTTCTATGCAAAACGAGGTCATGTGATTTTTCCAGCCTATGACAACCATACACATCACAGTCATGACGTCGCACACCCAGCTCACTCTGCTCTATGCTCTAAGCTGATTTGCTGGTCACCAAAATGACAGGAAGTGGCGAAAATGGCACGATGGTAATAGATTATGCGCAGATTCTCACCTAAATTATCGCGTGATCGGAAATTTTCATGAACCTAAAAACTGTGCCGATTTCAACTTTGTCGATTATAATCGATTATCCCTATTCACAATGTATCGTGTTAAAAAACAGCTATTTCCTGCCTTCAGAGCACCTATATGGTGTTGTAGAACATTGTGCCATGCACGAAATATGCATAAGGAGCGTGGTTTAGTATTGAAAGATGCTGTGATTTAGTATTACACATAGATGACATTCGCCGCTCTTAAAATCGCTTCACACTTCACTTATCTGGGCAGGTACGGGGTCAAAACTAAAAAAATAACTGAAGTGGGAAGAAAGCCTGACAGGGTAATGTCAGCGCCAGCTAGAAAGAACAAAGTGGAGGGCCAAGATCTCAATTTAGAGTCAAAGAGCCCATTCCTTTTACACCGTATTCAGATTATTCCACAGATTATGACAGAACCTTTTCTGTTAAATGCTGATATGTGTAGAGCTACAAAGACTTATTTTTTACACTTATTGTGGTGAACTATCTTGGAAATACAGTGTGTGTATTTCTCACATACACACATCTCCATTACAGGCAGATTATTATTTTGGGATATTGTTCTCTGCGCCAAAGAGTTACTTTTTCACTTATAAGGTGAAACACTTTTGAAATATAGCTCGTGTATTTGTCATATACACACATCTCTATTACATGCAGGTTATTATTTTGGGATATTTTTCTTTGCACTACTTTTTTTTACTTATAAGGTAAAACACCTTTGAAATACATGGGTATATATTTAGAATCTGTGGGCAGAAATCGAAGCATGGCCAGGGACCTAGTGTTGGCACCATGGCCCTGCATCAACATATGCAGCATCACCATCTAGTGGCCTGGGAGAAAGGTTTCTCAGATGTGGTGGTCCATCCTGCTGCAGCAATATCAGCAGCACCCAGTGGTACGCATCCCATTTCAGCCAGTCAAGGCTCCTCCAACTCTGTCGAAGGGAGCTCCCTGTCTTTCCCATCATCTACCGGTCCAGAAGATCCTGCTCTTTGCCACTCATCGTGCCAGTAGTCGTTCACCAAGTTGATTGCCAAGAGACTGCAGTATGCGTCCAGCCATCCTATGGCACAGAAGCTGACCGTGCCACTGTCCAAGTTGGTGGTATGGCAGTCCCTCCCTTTTCAAGTGGTAGACTCTGCACTGTTCAGAGAACTGATGGCATGTGCTGAGCCGAGGTGGAAAAGTGGAGAGTCAGTGCATTGGGGGCCATAGTTACTCCAAGGAGAACTCGCTTGTCCACCTGAAATGTGGAGAGACTCACCTTTGTCAAAATGAATCAGGCATGGATCAGCCAGGATTTCCACACACCAGTGCCTGATACATCAGATTTGATCAGACATGTAGCCATGTCGCCTCACCCAAACTTTGAAAAATTAATCCGGATTCTTCTGGCTACCTGCCTCAGCTACTATTCTGATGCTGACATCTGCGAGATGCCACACATCTGTTGCCAGCTGCTCCTTCTACCATCCACCATCTTTACCAGGGACTGGTGTTGTCACCCACTTCACCACTCTTCACTGGGCCATTATGTAGCCTTCTGATGCTGCTACCACCTCACCACTCAGGTCTCAGGTCTGCTGCTGCTCTCACCTCCAGGCTATATCACCATGTCACTCTCTGGCTTGATGCTGCTGCTGCTGCCGCTACCTCTTCATTGTGTCACCTAGCTGCCTTCACCTCAAAACTATGTCATTGTGCCACTCCCTGGCCTGATGCTGCTGCTGTTGCAGCTGCCACACCCACATTGTGTAATTGTGCCAATCTGTGGCCTACTAATGCTGCTGCCACCTCCACAATCTGTCATTGTGCCTCTATGTGGCCTACTCATGCTGCTGCCACCTCCACAATCTGTCATTGTGCCACTCTGTAAATTACTCATGCTGCTGCCACCTCCACAATCTGTCATTGTTCAACTCTATAAACTAATCATGCTGCTACCAACTGACCACTCTCTTACTTGACCACCCTAATTCCTAATGTTTCCTTTTGGTGTTTCCACCCTCCACCACTCTATGACATAATGTTTGGTCTTCCCCTTCTTTTAATCTGTCAGAAGTAGTGAAAATGGCAAACACAACTGATTGTGCCTTCAGAGAAGCTAGTATGACATGGTCCTTTGCATCAGGATTTTCTCATGATTAGGTAGTCAAAAGCAGGAGTGGATACAAAACACAGAAGACAAATATTCCATTTCTTGTTATCTCTTTTTTGGATCAACTCCTTTTTGGCTTTAGCAATGATGAATTATTGACCGATTGAAAGCGGACACTGACGGATCAAAGGAAGGGCAAAATGATCAGTGACGTCAATGCAAAATTACTGCCAACACTCTCTCCACTCTTTCGGGGGTGGGGCTCTCTACATTTATCAGTGTTTAACAGAATCACAACAATAAGTGAAAAATTTACTTTTTGTCACAGATAGCAATATCCCAACAGACTGAACTGGATGGATTTCAGATGTGTCTATGGGAGAAATACACACACTGGAATTGACACAGAGTTCCCCACAATAAGTGAAAAAATTAACTGTGCTATTGATAAAAGTATCCCAAAATAAAAATTGCTGGTTTAGGAATAGGTGTATATATGACACACACCTGTAACTCTAAAATTGGAAGTATTTTGCATAGGGTGCAATCTAGTGCAGCTTCACAGAGATTCTTGTGCATACGAGACTCGGTGACAAGTGGCAGCATTTAACCTGGCTGCACTATTTATAGGGCTGTGACATCACAGAAGCTGGATGGCTGCTGATTGACTGCCTGTCTGCACATGTCATTGAGGGCGTTCCTTTCTTCCTCCCATAGTTCTTTACCCTATGTCACGCCATGTGCTCGTGGCCATTTAAGATTTGTTACCGCAAATCGCCATGAACTTCCTGAAATTCTAAACGCATTCCTCTTCATTAGAATCGATTTGCTTATCTCTATTCTGTACCTTAGAAATTGTATGTATTGGTGTCTAACCTAGAAGACTGACAATGGATTTATCCATAGTTTAAGTAAATCCAGCCCCCACCCTTCCACCCTGCACCATAGCTGCTAGAAGTCAGATAGAGCTATAAGTCTACATGATGGACAGGAGCAGGGGACAAGTAAGATCTATAGCAAGTTACTAAATATTAAAAAAAAACAAAACAGGGTTCAGTCAGCATTCAGTTATTTCATCTGGTTAGGATTTTAACATCATGATCATGAAAACTGTCCTGAACCTACTAAATCCTATCCCTAGTTGAACCTATTCCATGGTCTTCACAGTCACACAGCTTACAGAGGACATGATTTAGTGCATATATGTTTGTGATTGAATGGGGCCTAGCATTCCCAGGTATGAGACTTTTAGATTATTATTAAATGAACAATTATTTGAATTGTAGAAAAGATGTCCTTAGGATATATAGCAGAAACCATATTTTAAGGGCTGTTTTATCTGTAAGATCAAGCATAACCATGATTCAGTCTTCATAAAAATCACGTTTTAAAGAGTCTCCATCATAACGAATTCAGCTTTTTGCTTTTTCAATTGCTATTGATTTTCCTGTAAAAGAATAACATCCCTTTGATAAATTTTGAATTGAAAATGACTAATGTATCATTCATACTGGGAAAAAAATAATCTCCTCTGTTTTTGTAATGGGTGCATTCTTTATATTTTGAAACGATCAGATCTTTAGATGACATTAGGTTTCTATGGCAACAGAGACCATGATACCGCAATTTCTAGATCTGAACTTGCAAGACAAAGCAAAGTTCTAATTGATGAAGTTACCTTAATAGTCTTTGCCCTTGAGTAATGGATTTAATCACTGCTCCTATCTCAGTCAAAACAAAGGGTTCCACATGAAAGTAACCTCTTTTAAATTGATATTTTCTTTGACTTTTGTTACAAAGACTTCTTTTGAGATAAGACAAGAAGCTTCAATGGCTTTAAAAATAATATAAGTTTGCCAAAATTACCACTTACACATTGTACTTTTGCTGTATTTCTCAAAGGAAAAAGTTCCAGAACCTTAAGTGCTATTAAAAGTTAAACTTACAATTTCTTTTCCTCTTGAATTTTAATAATATCTAGTAAGGCCCCAATGGGAAAGTTATCTAGAATGCTTGATGTAGATCATGAAAATCTTGAGAAGCCTTTGTGGAGAATTTACTGGTTTAATGCATTCTACTTCCTCCAATATTGAAAAAATGCAAAAAAATATCCTTAGGGAATGCGTACTTACAAAGATTTTTACACATCAAATTTTCTCTTTGGAGACATCTCAGCTTTTAAGATCTACAAAGAGAATATGGGGACATCCCTAGGATTACCATACCCTAAATTGCATACAAAAAAAGTTTTGTTGATTTGAAGACTAACCCAATTTTTGTCAAGAATGTTACTTTGATGTCTGTTAATATATGTGCACTGTAAAATGTAAAAGTATTATATGTATAATAACAGTAAATGTATAATAGCATAACCTAATGTATTAACTGTGGTTTCCCACATGAGAGATGGGAAAACCTACACTATGACCTGTACTGGATGAATTATCAGAAAAGTATCATAGAGATAAATTTGTCATTAAGTGAATGTCTAGATGGGGGGATGGATACAATACATCACACGATATGAGGTGGCTGTCATGGTGAGCTTACCCCACAGTGCTATTTTAGGATGTGACTTTATCTCGTTCTGGGATTTGTGGGAGAATAGAGTGTATAATGGTGTACCTTTTGTAAAGGGTATATGTGTAAAAACTGCTTTTTCCACCCCAAGAGGGAGATCTTCATTACGTAGGCCTTCCCTGTGGGGCTCCTGCTATGTCCCAGAGGTTGCTGGACCTCATCCTGCAGCCCCAGAAAGAATAGGTGGCTGCATATTGGGATGACATGGGGGTATAGAGTACAAACGGAAAGTCCCACCTAACCAAGGTGCAAGTGCTCCTGGATGGAATAAGGGCAGCAGGCTTAACCGCCAACCCAAATAAGTGTGCCATAGGGCTAGAGGAGGCTCACTATCTTGGGTATGACATTGAGAGAGGGGTCATCAAGCCCCAAGTGGATAAAATTGAGCCAATTAGAAATTGGCCTCAACCGGTTTCAAAGAAGCAGGTCAGAGCTTTTTCAGGTATTGCATTGTACTATAGGAGGTTTGCACCAGGTTTTGCCTCCATAGCCGCCCCTCTTACTGTCCTCACAAAAGGGACAAAGTCCATTATGATTAAGTGGAACCGGGAGGCTGAACAAGCCTTTCAAAATTAAAGGAGGTACTCTGAGAGAGACCCATATTTATTGCGCCCAACCTTTAAAAAGAGTTTGTTGCCCAGGCAGATGCTTCTGAAGTGGGCTTAGGGGCTGTCCTGTCGCAACTAGTCGAAGGAGAAGAGCACCCCTTATTGTACCTCAGCAGGAAGCTGTCAGCGGTGGAGAAAAATTATTTCATAGTGAAAAGAGAGTGCCTGGCTCTTAAATGGGCTATTGAGTCTCTGCAGTACTACCTGGTAGGGAGACCATTTAGAGTCTCTAACGCAGATGCATTGTCACGGAGGCACAGCTTCATGGCACAGGGTGCTCCGTCCAACAGGTCTGAGCAGAAGGGGGGGAGAATTTAAGGCAGCAGTCAGGAAGGTCTGTAATGGTGTTTATATCTGGGCATATACCTGAAGGAGCTCAGAAACATGTCAACAAGGGAAGGAATCTTGGTGAAGTGGAAAGCCGAGTAAATAGGTGTCAACGGCATCAGGCAGTTGACACACGTTTACTGTAGTGTCTGGTATGGCTTTCAGCCATTCCCGGTAGGCTTCTCATTGGGAGTAAGCTTACTTCCCATGTTCCATGCCAGGATTTACCTGGCCTATTTAAAGTCAGCAGGTCAGCTGACTAGGTGTGGGTGCAACTCTAGTCTTGTCATTTGGCTGGAGAAGTTTTACACTGGAGGAGGCCAATGTCTGCTATACCAACTCCACTTTGCTACAAAGGTGTTTGTGAGGGAACTGTACCTGTAATAGTAAGTGCTCAGACGAGCATGAGTTTTTGTTTTGTTTATCGCTGTTGCTGTGCCTGTTATTGTTATACGTTTGCTTTCTGCAACGAATATATAGAAGGACCCGTTTGTACTTTACAACTGCCTCTGTCTTGCCTGATGGATGTAGGCTGTGATCCCAGAGCCGTAAACGCTCACTATATATATATATCTTTATAGCTATAGCAACATGATAACATGGTATCTCGACTTTTACAAATACTTTGTTCTGATATAAGAGCTGATTACATATAAAGTCAGGATATCGCTGTCAAGTTAAGCTTTGCCGCTTCTGTACTCATACACTAACTCTTAGTTTTTTTGCAGTCCTTTTGTTTCCACTTTTATACAATTGATTTCTTTCAAGAAAATAAATTCTTAGGTTTTACGACCTTCGCAACGGTGTATGAATAAACAAGGTTGACTATTGATTTTGCCATTGTGTGAATTCAGAAATGTATCATGCTTAATATAGTCCTTAGCTCATTTAATGTAGGCATTTAATACAGTTTGTTAACTTTTTATGTCTGGTTATGTATCTGTCTGTACATTTAATAATCCTCACCAGGGACTTGTTAATGTATATTGCATCAATTCTAGAGCAGATACCATTACTGTATGAAATGCATATTTATGACTGAGGCAATAAATTATAATATATTACAACACATATACAGGACACCATAAAGTTGATGAGATTTTATAGAATCCTATCTTAGTTTGTCTACTCTTAAATGATCCTGCACAGATATGTGTTATTGGAGATAAGCCAAGGACTGTCAATACAAGTATCATCATTTGTCAGATGCAGTCTCTTTAATGAGGGTACTTTATCCTTGCTGGTTTAAACTCGGCTCTGAAAATGCTCAGAGGCACAACAAGATTTACAATGTACTACTGGATTTACAATGAACACAGTGACAGTTTAAAACAAATCCCTTCAACTTGGAAAAGGGCATTGTTTTACTAGAAATACTTACAAAAGAGTCAATAAGAGAACGTACGGAATCTAAGTATTCCAGTGGGAGATGTTAGAAGTGATTGACAAAGTACATACTGCATAATGTACCCCACCACTGAGAAGATTATGTCAGTATGTCCTCCTTGGTCACAGAACTTCAAGGTGATTTCCAATATAGTAAATGGCTTCATTGTGGGGAATATTATTTTGTATGATATATACTGTATCCAAGCTACAGAGGAACTTATTTTATAAAAGGACGTCAGAGCTTTGTTATTTACTGATTTAATTGCTGAAACCACTTTTTTTCCCCAAATTAAAGTATGTAGCAGAATATATGCCTTATACAGTAAGACCTCCACTATGGTGTGCCCCATATACAGAATTGGCTACATGTTTACTACAATCCTGGTTACAGAGCCTCCTTCTATGCAAGTGCAAAATGCCTTCCACCCTTCATTCCCAACTAAAGTACAAATAGGAGCCAAACAAAATGACCACCA
The DNA here is from genome assembly GCA_025379985.1 of Phyllomedusa bahiana. NCBI lineage: Eukaryota > Metazoa > Chordata > Amphibia > Anura > Hylidae > Phyllomedusa > Phyllomedusa bahiana. The sequence goes on along the minus strand of JAODAL010011288.1, from coordinate 73,931 downwards.
TTGCCTCATTGACTCATTAACCCATTTTTACCCCATGTGAGCTAATATGGCCCCAAGTAGTGGCAAGAAAGGCCTCACAAGTGTCAACAATAGCAAATACTCTTTACTCAGTGCTGGCTCTCTTCTCTTTGTGTTTCTTCTCACCATATGTAGCCACTACTTTTGTAGCAGAGATTGACCCATAAAGATAAATCCATGAGTAGCCCTCAACAGACTGGATTTGCTGAAGGAAGCATGAAGGATATCTACTGTATATAATGGCTCTCCAATTGGAATAATAAATACATTTTTAATACTAATTGCATAAATATTAGCCACATATGCATCCATTGATGGTCGGGTGCCTTCCCTTCAGGAAAAAAAAATATATATATATATTTTTTTTAGCTTTCACATAAAAATGTCTAAAAATGCAATCTCCATAGTAGTATGAGTGGTACTGAAGAGCTCAGTGACCTTGAATGTGAAAGATCTATGATGCCACCTTACCCACAAGTATTTTTTTTTTTAATTTTGGTGCACTGGAGGCTGTTATTGTTTCAAAAGAGGCCCAACTACATATTTTCACCCAAGATAATAGGATAGGATTTCTTACAAGCTCATATAAATACAGTATGTTAGTTAGGTGTCCACATATGTATAATGTAATGTAAGTTGCTGCAATACAGAAGAACAAAAGCAAAGCAAAGAAATACTAGGAAAGAACTGCAATACCTGATGCATTTCACCTCGCCATATAACGTTTAGGTTCTCCTTACCTTTTTTCCATTGTGGTGGTTAATTATTAGTCCTCAGAAAAACCCCTGGCAACAAAAGTGAGTAAACTCCTAACTAAAAGTGGACAAATTGTGCCCAATTCGCCATTTTCCCTCCCAAGGGTCATGTGAATCATTAGTGCTACAAATTTTCAGGTATGAATGGGGAGCAAGTTTGTTAAATTTGGTGTTATTGTTCTCACACTCTGTCATGATGTGCCATGTCGAACTTCCAGTGGCCAGTATAATAAAGAACTCTCGAAAATATGAAAAAAAGAATTTTTCGTCTACATAAAGATGGCCTAGGCTTTAAGCAGATTGCCAACACCCTGACACTGAGCTACAGCATGGTATTCAAGACTATACAGCGCTTTAACCAGACAGGTTCCACTCAGAACAGGCATCACCATGGTCGACCATAGAAGTTGAGTGCACATGCTCAGCATCATATCCAGAGATTTTCTTTTAAAAATAGATGTATGAGTGCTGTCAGCATTGCAGCAGAGGTTAAAGGGTTTGGGGCAAGCCTCTGCCACACTCTGCATAAAATTGGTCTGCATGGCTGTTGTCCCATAAAGAAACCCTCTTCTAAAGATGATGCACAGTAAAGCCTGAACACTTTTTGCTAAAGACAAGCATACAAAGCACATGGATTATTGGAACCATGTGATGTGGTCTGACGATACCAAGAATAACTTATTTAGTTCAGATGTTGTCAAGCATGTGTGGTGGAAGCCAGGGGAGAAGTACAAAGTACAAGTGTGTCTTGCTTACAGTCAAGTATGATTTTGATAGTGTCATGGTTTGGGTCTGTATGAGTGCTTCCAGCTGTGGGGAACTAGAGTTCATTGAAGGAAACATGAATGAAAACATGTACTGTGACATACTGAAGCAGAGCATAATTCCTTCCTTTCAGAAACTGAGCTACAGGACAGTATTCCAGCATGATAATGACCACAAACACACCTCCAGGACAGTCATTGCTTTGCTAAAGAAAATGAGGGTAAAGGTGTTGGACTGGACAAGCATGTCTTCAGACTTAAATTCTATTGATCATCTCTGGGGTATCCTCAAACAGAATGTGGAGGAGTGCAACATCTCTAACATCCTCCAGTTACATGGTGTTGTCATGGAGGAGTGGAAGAGGATTCCCGTGGCTACAACCTGTGAAGCTCCAGTGAATTATATGCCCAAGAGTGTTAAGGCAGTGCTGGAAAATAGTGGTGGTCACACAAAAATATTGACACTTTGGGTACAATTTGTCTTTTTCACCTAGAGGTTTACTCACTTTTGTTGCCAGTGGTTTAGATATTGATGGATGTGTGGTTGAGTTATTCTGAGGACACACTAAATTTATGCTGTACACTGACTACATTACATTGAATTATGTATAATAGAACCTTTAAAAAATATAGACGCACAGAACAGCCAGATCACTGCAGCTCACCCTTCCTTCGTAATCCATCACACTTCGTATGGTGTGTTAGGCAGAGAAAAGTCCTTTCTGCATGGAGAGCCACCAGTCCAGGCTCAGACGTCCCCAAAAGGTCCTTGCATTGGAAACCTGTACACCAGCGGATAAGGTCTTTTCCAATTTTTATTTCCAATAAAGGGCTACAGGATAGTATAAAAAAAGTATTTATCCTCTAACACGTTTCTTACCCTATACTGGGTCCTTGATCACAGTAGAAATGCTGTGATCAAGGGTCAGAAACGCGTTAGCTGATACACACTTTTTTTTTACTATCCTGTAGCCCTTTATTGGAAATAAAAATTGGGAAAAAAGACCTTACCCGCGGGTTTTGGTTTCCAATGCAAGGACCTTTAAAAAAATATATTTACTTACAAAACTGGTGACATGTTCAATACTTAATTCACGCTGTCACACATTGTAGTTCCCCTTCATGTATCTTTGTAGAGCGATAAGTTCCCCCTAGTAGGTTGGAAGTTATATAAGTCCACAAATTAAATTGTATAATGATTTGACTGAATGAAACCATTGTGTTGATAAAAACTGCTCTAAAAAAAGTTAAGTTTTAGAAATTATTGAACTTGAAACCGAAATTTTTTAAAGTTTGTTTGAGTAAAGTTCTAGTTCTTTTTGGGGAAACGCCATTTTCATTTCTTTTTAAGCTTTCTGCACCTTGGGAGCCATCTAATCACCTTTCTGCACTTTTTGTGGTTTATCCATTTAGTGCAGAGCACAGAGAATGTCAAACTTCATTTTTGAGGTGTAGGGGTTCTCATTGGGGGCTAAAATCACATACCATGTTAATATATTTCATGTATTTCTTTTGAACACCATTTTCATATCACTTCTGTACTGTACAGACTGTTTATTCATGAATTTTTTCTAAAGGACATCAATAGTTATGGAGTTTGGTTTTGCTGAAGCATCATCCAACACCCCCAAGCTGTTTTTTTTCAGGCTACATAATGCCAACTTCATATCATGAATAATATATTATACAGGTGCTTGGGTTTGCTAAATTAATCGTTGTCCAAAAAATTCCCGGTTTAACAGTTTTGGGGGTTTAGTAATTGTATAACACACCGTCTCCAAAACTCCTATGTGTCAAAGGGGCTTTTTTGGGGGCCCTCAGGATGAAGGGCCCATGCAGGGCTCCGCTGCACTTTTTTATAGTACGCCTGTTGTCCCCCATTTCTCGTTAGCGTTAAAAGAAATTAAGTATTTTGGCCTCTCTATTTTTTACTGTCACTCTTTTTGACCAAATTTTTTATAGTTGTTCCCCGTTTTCGGTTTCGTTATGGATGGTAATTCCAGCTTCTCCTACCTGTATAGGATAAAAATTAACCGATCCCTCTTTTCCCCTTGAGTTTTTAAGGGGTTGCGTTTCCGAGTTCAGTTTTTAAAGGGGGGGGGGGGGGGGCCTTTAAAACCGAAAGAACTAATTTCAAGGTTCAATCCAAAAATAGAACTTTTTACTGCTTGCTCATCTCTAGAAACCAGGTTAAACAATGTTGGCAGTGACTTTTGAACATAAATGACAAGGGCAGTGTGAAGTGATCACAGTAAACGCATATCAGTAATGTGTTGGTTGCAATAATAGAGATTGTGTGCAGAGACGACAGATGCATAGAGATTGTGTGTGTAGATTGAAGAAGTTTCTGAAGAGGACAATGAATGTCTCCAGCAATGAGTAGAACGGACCTTGACAGCATAGTGATTTTGGGAAGTAAAAACTGCAGTAACTATAGTAGAGGAGAAGAAAGGAAAGGAGATAGTTAAGAATAGTCGGAAATTACTAACAAGAGCAGGGATAACCAAAGAGGTTGCATGATAATGACCTGTCTGGGGAGGCAGAAAAATGGGAGAATGTGTCAATGGAGAGGATGGATATATGATGAGACTAGCAAAGGTGACCACACACTGTATGAATGTTATAATGACAACGAGGAGGAAATGGAACATAAGGACTGGTGGGACACACCGTTTCTCCTTTTAGATTCCAAGGGTACAATAATCCCCTTTTGACTTTTGCACAAAACCCAGTGGCAGGGACAACCACACCATTAGCGACCCTAGATATGTGGGAAGACAACATACACTCACCGGCCACTTTATTAGGTACACCATGCTAGTAACGGGTTGGACCCCTTTTGCCTTCAAAAACTGCCTAAAATTCTTCGTGGCATAGATTCCACAAGGTGTTTGCAACGATGCTCAATTGGTACCAAGGGGCCCAAAGAGTGCCAAGAAAAAAATTTCCCACACCATGACACCCCCACCACCAGCCTGAACCGTTGATACAAGGCAGGATGGATCCATGCTTTCATGTTGTTGACGCCAAATTCTGACCTACCATCTGAATGTCGCAGCAGAAATCGAGGGCTCATCAGAAACCCGGCAACGTTTTTCCAATCTTCTACTGTCCAATTTCGATGAGCTTGGGCAAATTGGAGCCTCATTTTTCCCGTTCTTAGCTGAAAGGAGTGGCACCCGGTGTTGGGCTTCTGCTGCGTAGCCCATCTGCCTCAAAGTTCGCCGTAACGTGCGTTCAGAGATGCTTCTTTGCCTACCTTGGTTGTAACGGGGGCTATTTGAGTCACTGTTGCCTTTCTGTCACCTTTGAACCAGTTCCCGCCCATTCTCCTTTGACCTCTGGCATCAACAAGGCATTTTCCGCCCACAGGACTGCCCTCATGGTTTTTTTTCTTTTTCGGGCCATTCACTGTAAACCCTAGTGATGGTTGTGCGTTGGGAAAATCCCAGGAGATCAGCAGTTTCTGAAATACTCAGACCAGCCCTTCTGGCACCAACAACCATGCCACATTCAAAGGCACTCAAACCACCTTTCTTCCCCATACTGATGCTCGGTTTGAACTGCAGGAGATTGTCTTGACCATGTCTACATGCCTAAATGCACTGAGTTGCCGCCATGTGATTGGCTGATTAGAAATTAAGTGTTAACGAGCAGTTGGACAGGTGTACCTAATAAAGTGGCCGGTGAGTGTATTTGTTAGTCAGATTTCCTCAGGATCCAGTTGTGCTAGGCTCCTAGATGAATGATATGGGGGATGAAACCAGAGACTGCCCCTACAATGTCAAGCCCCTTTTCAAGTGCCAGGTGATTATCGACTGCAGAGTCCGGGAAACCAGTTAGGTATGATCAAGCATCTTTCTGATCGTGAGAAATCCACCACAAAATATGCCAAATCATTGACTCTGGTAAAGGTTACCTATAGGTGGACATTAGTGGACATTGAGGCCCTGACGAAAACCAAAAGCAACTAGTCACATTCTCAAAAAAAAAAAGGTGAGCCCTATAAAACCTTTAGAATGGCAAGGGAAGATTATACTGGTCATGGGGTAGTCTCCAAAAGTAAAACGTCAGGATACTGGGTTCAGCTTTTACAGACAGACTATAAAGAAGATCTGTAAAGGACAGAGTGACCAAGGATAGACCTGAATAGCGCAGCATGGACCCAAAATATTTGTTAAAGGTAGCAAAAGGTTGGAAACAAGACCTGATGAGGAAGCCTAATGGGGATGTAAAGTGTGTAAACCTTTAAAAGACAAGCTATAATTTATCCAGACAAAGATTATCTTCCTTGAACACTGGTGCTAAACACTTGACCAGAGAAAGAGTTAATACCTAATCTCATGAAAATACCTTGAGGTTCTTAGTTCACATGTTTTGATCAAAACTGTTTAAAAGCCCCCTTTGTTTTTCAGTACAGGTGGTCCTACTTATTTTTACCTCTCTTTTGATCCAATTCAGACTTCCCCCATTTGGGGTCCCCCCCAAAACCCCAAAAAAATTTCCGGGAGAGAGAAAAACCCCATTTTTATAAGCTTTATTGCCCCTTATCTAGAAACCCTTTTTGGGAGGTGGGGGGGTCAAAAAAAAAAAAGGGGAGATCCTTTTCCCCCCTGTATTAGTAAAAGCAATAATGGCAAATGCAACTTGATTCTCACAAAAAAAAACTTTTCTAAAAATAAAATGTGAACACGGGTGTACGCAAAAAAGCATTCCCTGTGGTCCCTATACACACATTCGAATATCAGCAGACAACATCAGAAAAAAGAGTTTATCACCAAAACTGGAAACTTGCAAAAAAGAATTTATGCATCTAAAAATTCATAAAAAAAAATTTGAGGTTTTAGTTTCACATTTTTTGATCAAAACTGTTTAAAAAAATTTCCCCGACTTTCAAGGGACCCAGTACAAGTGGTCCTACTCTTTTTTTACTCTATTTGAGTCCAATTCAGACTTCTCTTTTGGGGGTCCTCTGCCTCCATAATCCAGAGAAAAAAAAGCCCCAACCCCTTAAAAGATATGCACTAATCTAGCAACCTGTGTTGGTGGGCGGGGGCAAAAACCAAAATGGAGGCATCCATTCCTCCCTGTTTTAGTTAAAAGCAATATATGCCAAATGCAACGTATGCAAAGTCGGAGGTGGCTTAAACAGTTTTGATCAAAACATGTGAACTAAGAACCTCAAGGTTTTTTTTTCAGTTTGAGATAGCATAAATGCTTTTTTGCAGGTTTCCATGTTTTTTTTTAAACCTAATCTCCTCCCAGGAATCTGGCCTAGCTTATTTCCATCCTGGGCCTAATGTCAAACTGTAGACCCTGGACAAGCTCAGTCTCTTTTCTTATGCAGACTTCACAACTGTTTGCACTGAAAGAAGAGGCACTTGACAATTTTCAAACTTTGATATTGCTTATCTCCTGACAAACTATTCTCACTGTACAACATTGTAATGGCTGACCATGTCACAGCAGTTCTTACACAGTCACATGGCACAGAGCAGAGACAAATAGTTTATTAGTTAGCCAAACTAGATCAAGGAGCAAGAGGAACACCCTTCTGTATACGTGTAGTCACTGCAGTACAAGCCCCACTGCACAAAGCCTCAGAGATTGTACTAGACATTACAATGCACACACCGCATGATGTTCATGGCATTCTCTCTCAAGCACAACCACAACACATCTCCATGACCCGTGAGCTACATTAACCCTGAACCTAGATCCAAAGGGGGAGAAAGGAGAGAAGATAGATAAAGTAGAAAATGATTGTATGGCCCTAAGGTCACAAGAAACTACAGGATTTCCCCATATAAAAGAATCTCTGATTTATAATCCAGAATTTGATATTTTGGATTTACAGTGGTCACGCAACATTAGATAATAAAAGCTGAATCACTCCCACCCCACATCTGTGCAGCATGTGGAGTTTTAAGGAGTCATGAAAGTGGTGGGGTAAGACTTTTTAAAAAATAACAGGCTTAATTTTTATTTGGAATAACCCCATATTATGGCCGAAAAAAAGAGAATGGGCTTTTTAATATCAAAAGAAAAACCCTTAAAAATGCAGAAAGTGTAAGAGACCTGGTTTAAGCCCTGTTATTACCCACAAAGCTTTGAATAATAAAAGTCGGGGCCCACACAAAAACTGACATCCACCGAGCAAGGGGAAGCACTAGAGTAGGCAAAGTCTCAAAACAGGCTGCAAAAAAGTCTAGAATTAAGGATTCCATGAATGTACAGGCTGTGTCCCTGGTAGACCCTGTTACTAGAGATATCCTTGAGACACTGCAGCACCAAACTCAGAAGGTTAACAAGAGATAGTGGGAAAAATAGGGAGCCCGATTAGATAAGGGTGGTGTCCTTTTCCCAATGATGGCACACCGGTGGATTTGGTACAAAGTGGAAGGTCCCAAAAGGGCCCTTATAAAAAAAAAAAATTTTCCTGGAAAACCCACCTATATAGTTTACAAGTGAGTTTTATTACAACAATGTGATATACAAAATATACGAAAAACGATCCAATATAATGAACAAAATTAGTGTTCGTGACTAGAGATGGGCGAATTGTTTTCTAACAAAAGTGGAATTCGTTTTAGAATTTGGGGGGAAAACTTGGGTTTGGGAAACGAAGTCAAAATTTTGGGGTTATTTTCGGGGGGAATGAAGTGGTTTTGATTGTTTAAAATGGCTGCGAGAAACTTTGGTTTCCCAGGGGGGAAAAAGCACTCGGGGAGGAAGAAGGGCATACCCTGCTTTAAATTGTGCAGGGGTTTAAAGCCAATCGGGAGCCCGGGCCCGGGAAATTCTTTTCCCGGTCCCGCACAAGATAAGCCCCGGGCGCAGCTGGAGCTCATACCGCTCTCCACTGAAATGATCGGGGAAAGGTGCTGCCCCGGGCTGATAGCTCTTAATAAGGGAATTTGATTTTTATATAGCGATTTCTGTGAGGTGGGCCCAGCTTTTCTCAAAAGGGCTGGTTTTCCCTTAATGTTCTATTTTTTAATTTTTTGGGGTAATGGATCTGAAATCCTTTTGGGGTCCACTGCCCGCTGCCCTATACTTCCAAAAATCCAAGTGGGATCAATTTAAACCAGTTTCCCGTTGTATTCATTAAAAAAAAACAGCGTTTTTAAAAATACAAAAACCACTTCATTTTTGGGCTGCTCAATTTTTTATTGCGCTAAATTTAAAAATCCATGGGGTTTTAAATTTAAACGTTGTTTGGTGTGCTGCCCCAAAAAACCGTCTTTTTTAACGCCCAAAAAATTTACATTTTTTTCCCGTAGCCTAATTCACAAGCAAAGGCTAAAATTCCCAAAAGTATCTTCCTTTTTTTTGGCGTAGAAAACCGCAATTGTAAACGCAAAAAAGTACTGTTTGTGCGGCCCAATTTTATTTTGGGGCAATTTAATCAGGGGTTAAAAAAAGCTTTTTTTTGCTGGTGTGCTGGGTAAAAAAAAACCGTCCCTTTTCAACGCCAAAATATTTTACATTTTTCCTGTAGCCTAATTCACAAAGCAAAGGGGTTAATTAAAAACTGTATCTCTTTTTGTGTGGCGTAAAAAAAACACGCAATTGTAAACACGCTAAAAAAGCTTTCTTTGTTTGTGGGCTCAATTCTTTTTGGGCCCAAATTTTCATCCCCGGGGGGAAATTAACGGGTTGGGTTTTTTTGGGGTGTAACAAAAAAAAACCCCTCTTTTTTTAACGCCAAAATATATAAATTTTTCCCGTAACCCAATTCACAAAACAAAGGTTTAAAATTTCACCTTTTATCCCCTTGTTGTTTTGGCGGTAGAAAACACGCAATTTTTAACACGGGTACAAAACTACTAGTTTGTGCGGCTCAATTCTTTGGCGCCCAAATTTTCATCAGGGGTTTTAAATTAAAAACGTTTTTTTTGTGGTGTGAGCCCCAAGGAAAAACCCTCCTTTTTTAACGCCAAAAAAATAACATTTTTCCTGTAGCCTAATTCACAAGCAAAGGGGTTTAAATTAAAAAAACTGTTTCCCCCTTTTTTGTGTGGTGTAAAAAACAAACCCAAATTTTAAAACGCTATTAAGCTACTGTTTGTGCGGCTCAAAAACTTTTGGGGCAATTTTTCATCCAGGGGAAAAATTTAAACGGGGTTGTTTTGCTGGTGTGTTTACAAAAATAAAAAACCCTCTTTTTCCCAAAGCCAAAATATATACATTTTTTCCCGTAGCCTAATTCACAAGCAAAGGTTAATTCAACTGTATCTCTTGTTGTGTGGGTAGAAAACACCAAAAAGTAATTTCGCCCACAAAACTACCCAGTTTGTTTTCGGCCAATTTTTTTGGCGCAATTTTTTCATCCAGGGGTTAATTTTGCGTTGTTTTGCCCGGGGTGCACCCCAAGGAAAAAGGGCTTTTTTACCCCAAAATATATCATTTTTCCCTTTTGCCTAAATTTACCCAAAAAAAAAGGGTTTAAATTTCAAAATGTATCTTTGTTGTGTGGGGGTGAAAACACGCAAATTTTAACCCCCTAAAAAAAGCTACTAGTTTGTGCGGGCCAAAATTTTTTGGCCAAATTTTTCATCCGGGGGTTTAAATTTAAAAGGGTTTTTTTGCGGTTTGGGTGACAAAAAAAAAACCCCCTCCCTTTTTAACGCCAAAATTTTTAAAAAATTTTTTCCCGTAGCCAAAATTTACAAGCAAAAGGTTTTAATTTTCAACTTTTATCTCTTGTTGTGTGGCGTAAAAAAAACACGCAATTTTAAAATGCTAAAAAAGTACTAGTTTGTGGGGGTCCCAAATTTTTTTGGGGCAATTTTCATCCAGGAGTTAATTTTAAACGTTGTTTTGCTGGTGGAACAAAAAAAAAACCGAAATTTTTTAACCCCAAAATATTTAATTTTTTTCCCGTCCTAATTCCCTGTCCGAAGGTTAATTTAAACCCCGTTTTTTGCTTTTACATTCAGGTTAAAAAACCCAGTGTTTTTAAAAGAAAACCCTACAAGTAAATTTTTTTTTCCCGGCCCTTTTTGGGAGCGCAATTTTTAAAACCAAGGGTTTCCAAGCTTGTTTTCTGGGGTTTTTTTGGAGTCAAAAACAGGGTTTTTTATTTTTCAATACAATATCATCATCAAACAGGGGTCTGTTAAAATTTTAGGAAAAAAAACAGTATTCAGATAAGAGGTTTACGGTTGCACCTGCCCAGTGGGAGTGGCAAAAAACATTCCTGGAAAAATGCCCAGGTCGCAGCACAGCAAAGGGGACCCTCGCAAACGGGGGCACAAGGTGAGGCCACAACTGCCCTGTCATCAGCGGCCGTGGGGTTGTTTAGCAAACCCCAAGGGGGTTTTTGATTTGGTGACCCAAAGGTTTATCCCTTCCCCCCAAAAAGACATCTGACAACCCCCCGCCAAAAAAATCCCGGGGGGAACCTCAGGGCACAAACCCCTTTGTTGGCATGGCCCGGAGCGGGGTCAGCGGCCCTCACCTGTCCCAGGGCCCCCCCCTTGTCCCCTCCCGGGTTTCCCTTTAGCCAGGGGATCTACTATGGGGGTTTTGGGCTCCCGCGCCACCATATTGCGACGGATAAAAAATTTGAGGGGGCAGTCGCAGTACTTGGCGCGAAGAAATTGGGCCCATATCCCCTTTCTTCTTTTAAATAGGCGGCAAAGTATAGATTGGAAAAGTGGGATGGGAAGGGCCTTTTTGTGAAAGGTCAAACCTCGGAATACCAAAAACCCCCGGTTTATGAGGACGCATGAGATAAAAAAAACAAAAAAGAATGATGTTAAGCCGACCGCACTTGGGATTTGGGGGAGGCCCAAAGGGGGTTTATTTAAAAGTCAGGAAAGAGGCGTCACCTTTTTGCGTCCCGGCAGCCCCGGGGGCAGCCAGCAAGTGGGTCGTGGGCCGTTGGGGGTTTAGCAGGATAGCAGCAGTTGGGGGGTCGGGGAGGGCCAAAACCCCCCCGGGGGAAAAAACCCCCTTCGCAGGATCAAGAAAGTATCGGCACAGGTGCTACAGACGAGGCATCGTATGGCAGTAGTCATTCAGTGCGGGAGCGATGGTGGTAAAAATCTATACTCGTCGGTGTGGCAGTTCATTTGCTAAGACACCCGAGGAGCGAATCTGGGTATATGTAGACAATTTGTGGGCAGAAAGTGAAGCGTGGTACCAGGGAGCTAACGTTTGGCACCACGGCCCTGCGTAACACATGCAGCATCACATCCGGTGGCCAGGGAGAAACGTGCTCAGATGAGGTTCCCATCCTGCCGACGCAGCAACACAGCACCAAAGCCCAGTGGCACGCAAGCCATTTGCAGTCCAGTCAAGGCTCCACCACCTCTGACAGAAGGGAATCAGTTTCACTATGTCAACAAATCTCCGGTACCAGATTCACCTGCACCTCCTACTCAATGCGCCATGAGACGTTCATACTAGGTCGATTGCAAAGAGACAAAAGTTTTTGTACAACCATCCTAAGGGTGCAGCACGACTCGTGCACCCTTTCCCAATTTGTTGGAATTGCAGTCCTCCCCTTTCTAAATGGTGGACCCCCCCCCCCCTTTTTCCCCCCCCCCCCCTGCACCATCATAGAACAAAGGCTTGTGCCGAGCCGAGATGGGAGAAGTTCCAAGCGTAATTTCTTTTCCAAAAAGGCAGTAGCCCAGCACTTCATAAAATATGTAGAACAGAAGTGGGTCAGTCCTTGAGCTTATCGGTATGTTTCCAAGTGCACGCAGCGCAGACGTCTGGAGATGTAACTACGGTCAGCCAGTACAATGTCCTTTACGGCCCACTGTGTGAATGTGCTTGCCGGCCCAGGCACACCAACAAACTTGACCAGTAAGACACCTCTTCTCCTCCATGTTGTCAAACTGCTGCACCTGCGCCAATGTTCTGCCTCCTTCTCCCTCCACCACCACCACCGATCCTCAGCCTCACAAGTACTGCTCCACATACGACAATGAAGGGCACAGCGGTGTCAAGCAGTTCTACACCTGGCTTGCCCTCTGGCGAACGAAGTCACACAGTGGAGGAACTGCTTCCGCGTCATTTCCGCAAGACATCGATGTTTGGCTTTCTCCGCAGCCAACTTCAAAACGGAACCATGGTGACGGACAATATGGAGGAACATGGTGGCCGCGCTTCACCGAGGAGGGTGGTCCATGCGCCCTGCATGGCGCACGGTTCAATCTGGTTGTGAAAAAGGTTCCTGAATCTTCCACCGATCTTCAGAACATTCTGAAAATGGCTAGGAAACTGTCCATGCACTTTATCCATTCGTACAAAGCCAGCGAACACCCTCCTCGAATTGCGATGCGGCAGAACGGCCTCCCAAAACACAACTCTGATATGCGATGTTTCCCACCCGGCTGGAATTACCAGCCCTGCACATGTTTTGGACCGACTGTAGAACAGAGAAAGGCCATTAACGATTTTTTAGATGATCAGGCAGACAGAAGTACTCCCCTGTGTAACTTTGATGTCAGCTCAGTGGCAGCACAAGCGTGACATCCTGCCATTGTTGATGCCATTCGAGGAGGCGACGTTAATTTGGTCAGTCCGCCAGGAACTACGGGATGAAAAACTTCTTTTTTTTTTTTTTTTTTTTTTTTTTTTTTTTTTTTTTTGCTTCATTCCACTGCGTCCATGTCCCTGGACAGATGCTGAAAAATCTGTCTGGCAGGGGACTGGAGACCGTGGCGACTACATCTCTTGGCCACATGAGTCCGGTGGGCTGAAATGGAGGAGGAGGAGGAGGACATGGACCAGAAGCATTGTCTGGAGAAATGAGTGGATTTTTCTACCCAGGTGACAAGAGAGAGGCAACATGCTATTTGCCTGGCTAGTGACAGCCGAATAGTCCAGCATCACGGCAGAGGGAATTGACATTCTGGCTCACACCCTATTGGACCCACTCTACCGGTCCACAAAAGGGAGCCTTTTTCCCAGCTTAGATAAGGAATACAAACTAAAATACTATAGGGAATCCTCCGTAATCAGTTGGCCGCTGCCTATGTGGCGGCATCGTCCCCTCCTCTGACAGGTCTGACCGGGTGTTCCTCAGCTCTCACATACTACGCCGCGGCTGCTGGGGAAGGTGGTGGGTAGGAGCAGTACCAAAGCTCCATCCATAGTAACCTAAGTCTGGAGTCACTGATGAGCATCTTCCTTCACCCGTCCTAGTGAAGTAGGTACAGTCGCCAGCAGCAGCAGCAGGACTAGTGATGCAGTCCCTGAACCAACATCTTGTGGTCCTACTTGGACAGCACTCTGCCACCTCAGTTAGAAGATCGCGCTGGACTACTGTGGCAGCCAAACTGGATGTGTGTCAGCAAGTGTTTTTTTGCTGAGTTTGCAGTGGAAAGCTGTCCTGCCCGGCCAGTAGTGTGGCAACAGAGCGTGTGTTCAGTGCGGTGGGGGGCCACGTAACCCCAAGAGAACCCACTGTCTACGGTAAATGTGGAACGACTGACCAATGTCAAGAGAATCAGTTGTTGATCGTCCATATTTCCACACACCAATGACTTAGCATCAGTCTGGGTTCAAACTTCCTACCTCAGCCACTATTCTGAGCCGCCCCCCGCCTGATGCCACACATCTGGCTGCCAGTTTCTCCATCTGCCTACCACCGTCTTTACCAGGACTGGTTGTTGCCACACACCTCAACACTCTGTCATTTGTGCCACACTATGACCTCATGCTGCTGCTGCTGTTGCTGTTGCCGTGACATCCACACTGTGTTCAAGTGCCACTTCTCTGACCTCATGCAGTTTGCTCCTGCCGCCGTCCACCTCAATTCTCTGTCGATTTGATCTCCAAATCTTGGGGGGTGCCTACTCCTTTTTTTGCACCTCCAGAATTTTTCATTGTGCTACTGTCTGACCTCATGCAGCCTGCTGTGGCTCTGCCCATTCCTCCACTACTGTGTCATTGTGCCACGCCTGACCTCATGCTGCTGCCGCCGTGACCTCTGCTCTTAGTCATTGTGCCACACTCTGTGGCTTCCTCCTTTTTTGCCACCTCCAAATGTCAATGTGCCACTCCCCCCCCCCCCCCCCCCCTGGACCTCATGCTGCTGCTTGTGACTCCTGCCGTGCCCTCTCAAACTCTGTTCATTGTGCCACACTGTGGCCTAATACTGTTTTGACACTCCAGAATCCCGTCATTGTGCCACTGCCATGACCTCGTTACAGCTGCTGTTGTGACCTCTACACTGTGTGATTGTGCGCACTCGTGGCCTACATACTGTTTTGCCACCTCCAGAATGTCATTGTTGCCACTTTCTGACCTCATGCTGCTGCTTGTGGCTGCTGCCGGTTTTTCCTCCACACTGTGTCATTGTGCCACTGCCAGACCCATGCTGCAGCCGCCGTGACCTCCGCTCTCAGTTTATGTGTGGCCATTCTGTTGCTTCCCTCCTGTTTTAGCCACCTCCAGAATGTCATTGTGCCACTGCCAGGACCTCATGCAGCGCGGTCCGTGACCTCCGCTCTCAGTCATTGTGCCATTCTTGTGGCTTCCTCCTGTTTTAGCCCACCTCCAGATGTCATTGTGCCACTGCCTGACCCATTCTGCTGTGGCTGCCGCCGACACCTCCACACTCTGGTCACTAATGTGGCCCACCTGAGCTCTCAGCTTGTTTTTTTCCAGCTTTCGCTGGCAAGTACAATAATCAGGGCTAGCATCCCTTCTTTAGTTTTTGGTCAGTTTTGCCCTCTCAGTGCCAGGGAACTTTTATAGTGAAGCGATTCAAGAGCAGCGTGCAGTCATCTGCGTGTCCATACTAAACACAACATTGTAAGAAGACCAAACCCAAGCTCCCTCTGCATATTTTAAGCATGTCACAACGTTCAACCAGCACCCTTCAGGCTTCTGTGCAGCCTGGAAATAACTGCTTTTTTAACGCGATTCGTCCCGAAGCTATTCGGTCACCGAATTTATTTTTGACCGGAAAATTCGGCGAAGTGACCAACATCGAATTTTGAGAATTCCACCATCTCTAGATGGTGGTGGAGAGGAGGACGTGCCATTGGCGCAGGAGCACAGATTGGATAACGTGGAAGAGAAAAAGCGGCGTCTCCTGTCCAAGTTGTTTGTTTGCCTGGGCAGGAAGCACATTCAACCCAGGTGGGCCGTGAGGACATGTACTGGCCCCTGACCGTAGTTACAGCTCCAGACGCCGCGCTGCCGTGCACCTTGGAAACCAAACCGATAAGCTTAATGAACTGCCCACCTCTGTTCTACAAATTTATGAAGTGCTGTACTGCCCTTTTTGGAAAAGAAAATTACGGCTTAGAACTCTCATCTCGGCTCGGCACAAGCCATATAGTTCTCTGAATGGTGCAGAGTCTCCACCATTTGGAAAGCGAGGGACTGCAGTACCAACAACATGACAGTACATGGTCCAAGCTGCTGCACCTTAGGATGGTTGGACGCATACTGGTTGTCTCTTTGCAATCGCCCACGGAACGACTGCTGGCGCCATAGTAGCTATGAGCAGGAGTATCTGGACCAGGAGATGATTCAAAGAAAACAACACCCTACTGCAGAGGTGAGGAGCCCTTGACTGGCTGCAAATGGCGATGCGTGCTACTGGGCGCTGCTGCAGCATCTGTTGCTCGGCGGCAGGATGGACCACAACATCTTAACCACGTTTCTCCCAGGCCACCGATGGTGACGCTGCATGTGATTAACGCAGGGCCGTGGTCCAAACATACTCGCCTGCCACGCTTCACTTTCGGCCTACATGAATCTACATTTACCATATTCGGCTCCTCCTGTGTCTTAGCAAAGACATCACACCGCCGAGTATCGATTAACCTGCCACGCACAGCACACTGAGTGACTACAGCCCGCCGCTGCCTAGCGTGAGCCCCTTTGTTCCTCAACTTTCTTGGAAATCTGCGCAGCGGGTTTTTTACCCCTTGGCCGCTGGCTCCGACCTCACATTGCTGCTTATCCTGCTGACCACGGCCACACGACCCAATTGCTGCTGCGCCGCTGCCTGACCGCGCAAGCAGACGACCTCTATCTCCAGACGATGATGAAGCCCTTGCCTCACCGGCACCCCAAGTGCGGTCCGGCGTACATCATCTTCTATTTGTGTTTCAACGTCAACTGCTTGTCCTCCATCACCGTCCTTGTATGCAGAGGCTGACCCCTCACAACATGACCCTCCCATGCCACTCCCGACAACTATACTTTGGCCGCCTACAGCAATAAGCAGGGATATTCGGCCCCAGTTCTTCGCTTCCAATAGCTGCTAACTGCCCTCCTCAATTGGTTTCATCCTATGCTATATAGTGGTGCTGAGCCATACCACATAGTAGATCTCTGGCTAGGAAGCGTATTGAGACAGGTGGATGGCTGCTGACCCGCTCCCGGGCCATGCCAACTAAGGGTTGTGTTCTGACGTTTCCCACCGACTCTTGTGCTGGGTTGTCAGATGTCATCTTGGAGGAGTAGATGACCTAGTCCAACCAATCAAGAACTCTTGGGGTTGCTAGTCATCACACGGCCGCTAGATGTACAGCGGCACTTGGTGGCCTCACCGAGTGACCCCTGTGCGACGCCCCTAGCTGTGCTGCGACCAGGGCCTGGAATTTTTGTGCCTCTGCCACTCGCCGGTGAAGAGCCTGCCACCATCCTCTGCTGACAAACTGTTTGTTCTAAAATGTACAGACACTGTTTGATGAAGATATCTGGATAATGATAAATAAACACCCTGTATTTGACTCCAAATGAACCACTAAGGAAGCTTGGGTAGCTTGTATATAAATTGCGCTCCACAAATGGGCAGGCGAAAATTTGACTTGAATGTCCCGTCAAAAACTCTGTTGATATTTTACTGAATATAAAAGCACAAACATGCTTAATTAACCTTCGGATATGAATTATGCTACAAGAATTTCTTCTGTGGCGGTGAAAAACAAATTGTTGTTTTTTGTTTTTTTTAGTTTCTATTACGAGTACAACTGCAGACAACGCTTAATTAACCCGGATGTAAATTGCGCCAAAGAAATTGAGCACCCAGAAACTACTAGCTTTGTAGCATTTTACAATTGCGATTTTTTCTACGCTACACAACAAGAGAAAAAATTGTAATTAACCTGCTTATGAATTATGGTAAAAGGAAAATATTACTTTTTTCCGGTGAAAAAGACGGTCTATTTTTTTCACCACAGCACAAAAACAACGCATAATTAACCCCTGATTAAATTGCGCAAAAGAATTGAAGCAAACCACAAACTAACTAGCTTTGTAGCGTGTTACTTTGCAGTGTTTTTCTAGACACTACACAACAAAGAAAAAATGTAATAACCATTGCATGTGAATTAATGTACAGGAAAATTGTATTTTTGGCGTGAAAAAGACGGTCTATTTTTGTCCCCACAGCAAAAACAACGCTTAAATAACCCCAGGATGTAAATTGCACAAAAGAATGAGCATCACAAACACTAGCTTAGTAGCTGGTTACAATTGCGTTGTTTTCTACGCTACACAACAATAAGAAAAAATTTGTAATTAACTTGCTTGTGAAATTTGGAACAGGAAAATTGTATTTTTTGGCGGTGAAATAAACGGTCTATTTTTTTCACCACAGCACAAAAACACGCTTAATTACCCCTGGATGTAAATTGCGCAAAAGAATTGAGCAACCAAAAAACTACTAGCTTGGTAGCGTGTTACAATTGCCTGTTTTCTACGCTACACAACAAGAGAAAAAATTGTAATTAACCTCGCTTGTGAATTATGGTACAGGAAAAATTGTAATTTTTGGCGGTGAAAAGATGGTCTATTTTTGTCACCACAGCAGAAAAACAACCATAAATAACCCCTGTGATTTAAAATTCGCAAAAGAAATGGGGAGCAACCAAAAACTACTAACTTGTAGCTTGTTTACAATAGCGTGTTTTCACGCTACACAACAAGAAAAAAATTGTAATTAACCTTGCTTGTGAATATGGTAGCAGGAAAATTGTATTTTTTTTTTTTGGCGGTGAAAAAGATGGTCTATTATTTTTTTTTTTTTGTCACCAAAGCACAAAAACAAAGCTTTAATTAACCCCTGATGTAAATTGCGCAAAAGAAGTGAGCGAACAAAACTACTAGCTTTGTAGCGTGTTACATTGCGTGTTTTCTACGCTACACAACAAGAGTAAAAAATTGTAATTTAACCTTTGCTTGTGAATAACTGGTTACAGGAAAATAGTATTTTTTGGCGGTGAATAAACGTCCTAATTTTTTTCACACAGCACAAAAACAACGCTTTCATTAACCCATGATCTAAAATTGCGCAAAAGAATTGATCAACCAAAAACAACTAGCTTTTGTATCGTGTTACAATTGCGTTTTTTCTACGCTACACAACAAAGAGAAAAAAAATGTAATTAACCTTTGCTTTTGAATATATGGTACAGAAAATTGTAATTTTTGCGGTGAAAAAGATGGTCCTATATTGTCACCACAGCACAAAAACAATGCTTAATTAACCCCTGGATGTAAATTGCTCAAAAGAATTGAGCACCATAACTACTAGCTTTGTAGCGTGTTACAATTGCGTGTTTTCATACGCTACACAACAAGAGAAAAAAATTGTAATTAACCCTTTGCTTGAGAATTATGGTACAGGAAAATTGTAATTTTTGGCGGTGAAAAAGACGGTTTATTTTTGTCACTCACAGCAGAAAAAACAACGCTTAATTACCCCCCAGGGATGTAAATTGCGCAAAAGAAATGAGCACCACAACTCTAGCTTTTTAGCGTTTTACAATTGCGGTTTTCAACGCTACACAACAAGAGAAAAAATTGTAAATAACCTTCGCTTGTGAATTATGGTACAGGAAAATTTTTAATTTTTGCGTGAAAAAGACGGTTTCTTGGAGTCACCACTAAACAAGCAGACAACAGCCTTAATTAACCCCTGGATTTAAATGCCGCAAAAGAATTGAGCAGCCAAAAATGAAGTGGTATTTTGTATAATAAAAAACCCGTTTCTATAATGAATACTACAGGAACTGGCTTAGATCCCCCTTGGATATTCAATGTTCTGTGAGCAGATACAATTAAAATGTAATATGCAGCTGCAGTGGACGCACACTGGACTACAGATCCAATACACCAAAAAATCAGAAATAGAACATTAAGAGAAGCAGTCTCTGAGACAAGCTGATACAACCCCACAAAAATCCTGTATAAAAAGCAGTTCTTCTAGTGAGAGTTTTTCACATTCATCCGCGCAAGCACCTTTTATTCCCTGATCAGTACAGTGAGAGGAATGTGAGCTCCCCAGCGGACGCGCCGACTTATTAGTGCGGTGACGTCACAGAATCCCGCCGGTCTCTGAATGGCTTCATCTCTGCACATGTCATGCAGTCTATGCCTTCTTCCTCCCAGAGTGCTTTGCCCCATGTAACGCCATGTGCTCGCAGCCATATTTATCAATCCAAAGCACACTTCGTTCCCCGAAGTACCCCAAACTTCGACTTCCGTTCAGAACCGAAGTTTTCCTGTAAATTTTCTAAACGAATTCCACTTCGTTAGAATCAATTCGCCCATCTCTAGTTTTCTCACTACAAAGATTGCTTTTTATGTTAAAGATCTTGCAAAAACAACTAACTTTCAATCTGTTCATTAGCAGTGTCCTACCTCTACTGAGATTTTCCCTCTTGTATGGGCTGCATCAGCTCCTCGGTTGCTATAGCTACAGACCTGTTTACTTGTTCATGATAGGCTGCCACACAGGTTGCTAAGCTACACACCCTGGCTTCACCGCAGCTAGTAAATCCATGGATAAAATTTTATTGATTGTAAACACGCCCCTGAATTCGAAAAAAAAATGAAAACAAGAAAACAGGACTGAGGTAAGATGAATCGATGTAGTGAGACAACCCTTTTAACCCTCTAAAGTTGAGATAACTTTGTTATTAAGAAGCAAATGATTTTTTTAAATTGTTATTTTTTTTCCTCCTGGCATTCTTTCAATATCAGCCTTTGTTTCCTTTGTTCTCTAGGGCAATAGTGCTTTTTTTTTTGTTAGAATTTTGGGGTTTTTATGTTAAGCATTGAATTTATCTGAAATTTTTTTAATGGTTTAAACAAGCAGTTCTACAGGTGTTATTTTCAGTTTTATTACACAATCTTAAAAATATACCTATTTAGTCTGCAGTTTGTACAGACACTGCTGCACACTGTTGTGTCTGCGGAAAGTAAATTCTCAAACACCAAAGCAGTACATAGCCAGCACTAAACTCATACAAACACTGAACTAGTGGAACATTCAAAATGCATTACTAGTATGCTTTACACGTGGAAAAAATAGAAAGATATTAGAGTTAGCTGCTCACATGATGAGGCTTCCTTAACATGGTAGGTGAGCAAATGCAGCTTGACCAAACTGCGCACAAAACGCCTTCATTTTTTGCATGTATACTGCATAGCAGTAATGTATTTTAAATGTTCCACAAGTTCATTGTTTGTATAGGTTTTAATGATGGCGGTGTGCTGCTGTATTTGGTATTTGAGAATTAACTTTCTGCAGTCACAATATTGTGCACCATTGTCTATACAAATTACAATTGCAAAAGGATATGTGGGCTAACTTGCTTTTTTTTCTTGGCTTGTGTATTTGGAAGAGTGGCTACCTCCATCTTCGGTGTGCACTCCTCCCCCCATCTGTATGAGCCTCTTATAATCAGTGTTAATGGAGCCCAGCCTAAATAGATAGTGGCTTTTCCCCAAAGAGAGGTATTAAAAATAAGGAGCTAACTGTGAAGGCTACCCTGATGTGGTAGGTGGGCAACTTGATCAAACTGTTTAGGTCTAAAACTCACTTTTTTGCCAAGTGAGTTTTAGACCTAAACAGTTTTCATACATGTGGCGCTAAATATCCTTATTTTGTCTATGTATAAAGCATAGCAGTATTGCATTTCTAATGTTCCACCAGTTTAATATTTGTATAGGTGTTAGTGCTGGCTGTATACTGCTGTATTTGATGTTTCAGAATTTATGTTTATTACAAATTTTATCATTCACTGTAAGATATGAAAGGGACATTACCTTTTGCGTTGCCTTTGCTGTGACATCACTGTATTAACAATGTATCATGTGTTCATTATACCTGTGAAACAAAAACAGAAAATATTTGGTACTGTGCTAGTTATTCAGTGAGAGAAACAAAATGGCAATCTTATAAATGTATAAATGAACTGTCCAGTAAAAATAAATGATATTCCTTTAGGGACAAGGTAGTCAAAAAATTTGTACCTAGCTGTCCCTTACAACTGTTACTCCAGAGCTCCTAGCAATCTGTTGCTCTTGACTTTTGGGTCCTTGTTCTGACATAAAGAAGATCTTTTGATCCATTTACAAACATGGGAGTAGGATCCCCTTTAGCGTATTGAGACAAGAACCCAGAAGTCGAGATTAGTGGATCAACAGGAGCTTGGGAGAAACAGTGGCAAGGGACAACTAGATACATATTTTTTTTTTCTTTTCGAGAAAATATTGGGGACATTGGACTACCCTGGCCCCAGCGAAATATATTTTTTTTTTGATGGACTGCGCCTTTAAATGTCTACAAGATTACTATTTTATTTCTCTTACTTTTTGGACATCTCTGGCTCCAATATTTTATTGGACAACCCCTTTAACATTTTTTTTCCGGTTGTCAATAAAATGTATAATTTCTGCAAGATTGCTATTTTGTTTCTTTTACTGGGAGCAGCAAACGCTTTTATACCTGCATTGTGACATCCTCTTCTGTGCTGTAATGGCACAGTGTATATGATCACATTTTTTGTGTGATTGATGCCTGTGCTTTCATAAGATATCCCTATTCCAATATCCCAACACATTAAGGAGACCAAAATGATCATAAGTAGTGTTGAGCAAACAGTAAAAAGTTCTAGTTTGATTAGAACCTCGAACTTTTGTGAGTTCGGTTCGAAGTTCTATTCGAACTCGGACTTTGAACCCCTAAAGTCTATGGGAGAAGATGTTCTGGCTAATTTTTATACCTATACAGGTGAGGAGAAGCTGGAAAATTTTCTTTCATAAACAGGGATACTGGAAAATGTGGGAAAAACTTAGTTGAAGAAAATTTGGCTCTAAGAGTGACAGAAAAAATTGGAGGCTAAAATACTTCATTCCTTTCAATGGCTAACTGAAAAGATGAGTACAGCTTTTCAAGCAGGGGCGCAGCAAAAGGAGATGCAGCGGTAGCAGCTGCAATGGGGCCCTGCATCCTGAGGGGACCTAAAAGCCCCTTTGACACATAGAAGATTTGGAGACAGTGTGTTATGCAATTACTGAACCTCCAGAACTGCAAAGATAAAACTTTTGGGCACTGAGAATGATTTAGCAAATCCAAGCACTCTGTATAATATATATCGCATGTATATGAGGGTTATGGAGTTATGTGAGCCTGCAAATATCACCTAAATGGTTGTAGGAAAGATGCAGGCCACAAAACCAAACTCCCTAACTATTGCTGTTTATGGAGAGAAAAATGCTATCCTAACTAAAGAGCAGTCTTGTACAGTACATGAAAGTGAGCTGAAAATGTGTGCATGTCACAAGGCAATACAGTAAATATATATAACATGTCATGGTAATTTTAGCGAGCCATGAGAGCCCTACAACCTCAGCGATGATGTTTTTGACACGTCTGCACTGTGCTCTGCACTGATTTGGAGTGACCGCGCAAAAGTGCAGAAAGGGTGATTGGATGGTGCCCGCAAAATGCCAGAAAGGGGCACTGAACAGCTAAACTGTAAAAAGGGTCTTAAAATCGCTGTCAGCTATTAACTAACTTTACTCTAAGATGTTGGGGACCGGAGACATTACAAAATTATCGGTGGGTTAATGATTTCGGCTTATCAAACAAATACGGAGTACGTACTCGCATCCTCTCCCAGAACCAAAAACACTCCACGTTAACTCTCTAACACTAAACCAAAAACCAAAATCCACTTCTTAACTGGTCCGCATATGATGGAAAGAGTGGCCTAATGCCCAACGTAGATTCTTTGGGGCCCCCATCACTTGACGTGTAAGATCCTATGTCTGTGTGTAATTACAAATTGTACATACCTTCTCCAAAGGAATACCCTACAATGCACAAAGCTGGCACAATCTTGGTAACCTTTCTTAGGATAATAGGTGGATAGTGACTCAAATATTTGGCTTTTCCGAGGTCAGTATAAATAATGCTAAAGGCTTAAACAAGATCCCAGTTTTCTTGATATCATCCTTTACAGAATCTATGTGAAGTATATTTATTAAGTCTTCTCTATTGTTGTTTTGAAGTTTGGTGTTGAATTACTGCAATTCTGATTAAAGAGGTTGTCCCATGAGTGTAACAAAAACACTATTTTTGTATATGAATACTTGTTACATGTAAATTTTATGTACCGCGTGCTCGTAGACTTTTTTCCTGATAGGGTAACTGTGATAATGTGCCCCTAAGACTTCTTTGATTTCATCTCAGAACATCCACATAGTAATGTGGTGCCTGCTATGTGATGAAAACTGTCTAATGCAGTAGAGTCTGTCCTTTGTTGCCCATAACAACGCAATTAGGAGATACAGTCCTTTTAATTTTTTCCAGAGCACTTGGTATGAAATGAAAGCCGACTGGTCTTGATTGGTGCTGAGGGCAACAACAAAAGTCTTCCTGCTAGACAGTTTTCATAGATAAGGCCCAATGTGTTCAATGCTGGTGATCACATATGAGTCAATAATTTAGCTCCACTGGCATTTTATTACTCTTGTAATAGGTTTTGCTTGAAATAGGACCAATATGGAGGATGAGCACGTGTTTCAACTGCATTTTGAAAAAAAAAATTGGGTTTTATTATGTCTCCAAGAAGGATTGAGGGTGCAAAAACCATATAACTATGGATCGCGTAAGTACCCGCCAAAATGTAAATACACTTTCTCGGGGCCACATGACCCAAACACTACAGACTACTACCCTTTCCAGAAACTAACAATTGAATTCCTAAAACAAATACCGTTCCTCCAACAGGTCAGGGTATGAGTTTTTTTAGAAACATTTTGTAGTTTTCCCTAAGTTACCCCTTAGTTGTGAAAAACAGGAGTGACATTGGACACAATGTCAGTGTAAGGGATGCCCTAGTTTTGCCCTGGCTTACCCTGCCTAAGCAGGGTAACTGCCCTGAGAAGGGCGACCCTGCACTCGAACCTCCTCCTAAGCTGTATCTAGTATAACGTGCCAAACAGAAAAAAGACAAATGTATGACAAACAAGGAATAGAAACCACAGATAACAAATAAAGAATAGTCATATGGACCAACATTAAGCCAGGAGAATCTGAAGTACCAAAGGACAAAGCAGGAGAGTAACCAGAAAGACAAGCCAAAATTCAAGAACAAGCAAATGACACAGCAGAACAAAACAAACAGTTAGGATATATAAAGCAATCACCCGCAGAGACTGGCAGACAAGAAGCGGTTTAAAACCCCCAAACCAATAAGGGATTGACTCAAGTGCTTAACACCATTACAGCACACAATCATCGGGCCTCCCTGGCTCTTAGGCTGCAACAAAATACTTAAAAGGCCAGTAGCGCACTCTTGACAGTCAGGTGTTGTGCATCACATTGAATGGAATATGGATAACAAAAACAAAGGGATAACCTAGTGAAACCAGAAGTGACATTGGAAGTTGCAACCGGAAGTGACACTGAGGTGGAAGGAATGTGAGGTCTAGAGTAACATGGGATCTAAAGTCATGCTAAAAAGTAAGTTAACCCCTTAAAACTCCTGAAAAACCTTATCCTTAATCCTTAACCCAATTTAAACTTAGGTTAAAAGTAATTTTTTTGTTGATTTTTGCCAAAATTCGATTAGGGTCTATCCGAATTAAATTGCTTAGATTCGGGTTGCATTCGATTTTGACCCTAATCCGAAGCACAACACTTACATTTAGGTGCATTCAGGGAGGAGTAAACTCGCTGTTAGTTGTACAGGTTAGTTGTGAATAAACAAAATCATGCACATAAAAGCACAACTAGGACGCAACCAATGGAATGTTTTAGAAAGGAAATACCAAAAAAACCAGGGGGGGCAATATTAACATAATAAATAACATCATTTGTATCGTAACAGAACTTTTTACTTCTATTGTTGTAAATGCTTCTGTTTTGTTTGATGCAACCAACAAACATAATATATATATAGTAATCTTATGACAACCACTGTTATTCTAAGTGACCCTTATGTGGTTTACATCTTTCTCCTTTTTGCCAATCCAACAACTCTTCAATCTCTCTTCTTCTTTTACCACTGTTTAATTTACATTTAAAAAAAAAAATAAAAAATCTGTACAGAACTTTCCTTCTTTAATATTGTTTCATTTCAGCATGTTGTAATTCATACAACATAACTGGCACATTTACAGTTCATTAACCCGGGGAAGGGTGGCATATGCAAGAATTAAGATGACTGGTAAAGTCATGTAAATAGAGCCCAGAGGTCAGGGAAGGCCAGGACGGAGCTCCTTTGTCGAGAGGCTTAGGTTTCATGCATTGGTTAAAAGTCTGCAGAGTTCCTAGTTTATTTTGATGTAATCGATAGTGAAAGTAATGCCATCAAGCAAACGTTGTGATGTCTAACTAGAATCATGTGCTGTGAAAAGCAGTTTTTGGATCAAGTTAAAAGAAAAACAATGGTTGAAGGATATAAATGGAAAAAGTGATTGCCATTTGCCATTTGCTCTGTAAGAGATTTTAAATGAAAGTACCAAAACTTTTTGTAAGGTCCCCGTGTAAGGCGAGCATGAAAGTCTTAATTAAATGTTCGATACAATGAGAGAAAACATAAAATAAAAACAAAGGCTACTTCATCACTTCTGTTAATATTCTAATAATCACTACAACCTTAAGTTCATAGAGGGCAACATTCGGGAGATTAGAAAACTGGCTGCTTTGAAGAACCCTAGGAACTATGTGAGAACAGAAAAATAACGTGTTTCAACTTGTTTGAAAAAGATTTCAGAAACCAAAGGACAAAAATAGAAACTGTTGCAGAAGTACAGTAGACTTTTGCCCTGAGCCCGTAGAATGATTGTCAATGCATCACTTAGCTATGGAAATTAGTTATGCATAAATAGGATTTAAAAAATAGTAAAGTTTTCAAGTTCATTTAAAAATGAAATAATAGGCTGCTGTTGCCCAGTAAAATAAACTGCACCAGCACTGACTCACCTCAGTCTTCTGTTTTCCTTCTAACTTCTTCTGAATGGGATGCTGATTGTCAAGTGCCGCTCAATCACATCACTGTTCAGAAGTAGACAGAGGATCAGAGCACTGACATTCGGTTTGGAAGAAGACACAAGGTAAATGCCTGTGCTATAACTTAGTTGAGGTTTTTTTTTATTTTATTAGGCACCAGTACCTTATGAACTGGACATCCTTTTTAAAGGGGTTTTCTCATTATGCTGTTTCACAGTCACAAGCAGCTTCATACTCATAGAACCACCGATGTAATAGGCTGTGGGGCGTTTACTAATAGCAGTTCGATTAACAAATCAGGATTGCTAGATCACCTATTGAAATGACATGACTGAAGGAGATTTAGTTTGTAGGAAACAAAGCTACAGAACTCCCACAAGAGAAAACAAGTGATTTCCAAAGTTAAAAAATCTTATCTTGTCAGAAATAAAAACTCTGCTCCATCCAACCTTGGTGACATCACTACCTGCTCTCTGTCTAATCAGAAAGGGAAATATAGACGGTACCCCCTAGATTAAACTCTTTCGCACTTCAAGAATGATATGTGAGAACATAATCTCCATATCTCCTGATGAGACCGGGCAATAAGCAAAAGAACCAGATGTATTCTAGTACAAATCTTCATTTTACCTGTCGCTGCCTTATAAAAGCTAATCATTGTAGTGAAAAAAAACCTTTACCTGCACAATCAGTTTTTTCTCCCTCCCCAGGTTTATAGACTATGATGATTGATTACGTTGACTATCATCATCGGGTCCGATAGTCGATATCTTGTCAATTAACAATAAGTAATTATCCGATAGTTCCATAATAGATTAACGTCGATGACCATTAAAGTCTCTGGGATATTGCAACAACCCCTTTCATTCTTTTAAGCACCCAAACAGGACCTGGAGAAGCAGGGAATTAACATCCACGAACAGTCCAAATGGAAAGCGTTGCTTTCATCTTAGGTCACTATACACTTAGGCTATATAGCCACAAGAAAAAAACTCACAGACCATTTACAATCCATGTCCTTTGCACCACAGCAATGTAACCCTTAAACCTCATGACCGCCACATTAATAAAAAGTGCCAGAAGTTGCAGTATTAGATTTGAAAACCATCATTTTACACTTGAACTGGACATTTGAAGTATCCTGTCCTGGAATGCAGCCATGAGCTCCCAAACTGCATGAACCCCAGATTAAAAGAGTGCGGGAAAAAAGGAGTCTTTCAACCACTCATTTTTAGTTGAACTGGAGCATTAACTAAATCCTGTCCTGTTAATCCGCAGTATTACCATTTAACCTGTCTGACGTACCACTTTAGGACTTTTTATAAAGAGTGCTGAGGAAAAGAGAGGTCTTGGTTACATGGTCAAAGACAAGAACTCTACCATTTTAAGTTGAACTGGGAGACATGACTATACCTGTCCTGGTCCATCTATGAAAGAGCCCCTAAAACCCTCTGCCATGCCCCCCTACATTTAAAAAGTGCCGGGAAAAAGGATCTTTTCAAACCACCATATTTAAGTTTCACTGGACATAGGACTATTACCTGTCCTGGGCACCGCATGACCCCTAAACCTGTGTTGACCCCCAAATTAAAAAGTGCCGGTAAAGGAGGTCTGTTGAACCACCATTTAGTTAACATGTACGATTTAATTATAGTTTGTCCTGTTACCGCATATGAACGCATTAAAAAACCTGTTCCTGATGGTGCGCCCACAGATTAAATAGTGCAGGGGAAACGGATGCTCTTTTTCAACTCTACCCATTTTAGTTGAACTGGAGCATTGACTATACCTGAGACTGGAACTCGCAGTATGACCATTAAACCGTCTGACTCCAAGATTAAAAATTGCCGGGAAAAGAGGCTTATGACCACCATTTATAGTTTGAACTGGACATTGACTAATACCTGTCCTGTCCACAGCCAGTCCCCCTAAAAACCTGTTTGACCACCCAAATGAAAAAGTGCCAGAAGAGGAGTTCTAGTAAGACCTAGTACCTTTTAGTTGAACTGGACATTAAACTTTATCTGTTCCAGTAACCGCAGTATGAACCATTAAACCTGTCCTGGCCCACAAGATTAAAAAGTGCTGCGAAAAGGATTCCTTTCAAGAACCCACCATTTTAGTTGAACTGGACATTGACTATAACCTGTCCGCTTGACCGCATATGACCAATAAACCAGACTGTGACCCCCAAATTAAAAAGTTCCGGAAAAGGAGTCTTTGAACCATGCCATTTTAGTGAACTGGTACATTGACCATACCTGTCCTGGACCTACTAGCATGATCCCCAAACCTGATGACCCCCATTTAAAAAAGTGCCGAAAAAGGAGTCTTTCAACCAACCATTTTTAGGTTTCATCACTGGACAAAGACTATACCTGTCCTGGGGCCACAGCATGAGCCCCTCAAACCTGCATGATGCCCCACATTTAAAAAAGTGCCGGAAAATAGAGTCTTCGAACCACCATTTTAGTTTCACTGGACATAGACTATACCTGTCCTGGGCCACATCATGACCCCTAAACCTTTTGAGACCCGACAGATCACAATTGCCACTTGTATGCATTATGTACAGTGACTCTCATTTTTAGTATAAATTATTCTTGGTACTGACTTGTTGTTTACAGAATTTATTTTTAGGGAAGTATTATACATAGTTTTTACATTATTACCATTTGCATTTTTTTCAAGTGTGATAACATACAACATACACCCCCCCTGCATGTTTTTATAGGATTTTTTTAGGTATTTTTTTACACGTGTTAAGATGTGTTAATTTCATACCGCACACCCATAATTAATACAAATGTCCTAATCATCCCACAAAACGACTTCTTAGTTGATTAAGTACATTTGCCCTCCTGGCTACAGAGAGTGATACAGTCCATATCAATTCAATGGTTTCATTTTTCCTCCAAATCCTTCTTCATTGATATGGGGACAGACTCCCCTGGAGAATCAAGATGAGCGACCCCATAGTGACTCCAGCCCCAGAGAAATTTTAAGCCTTAAATTGTGCAATTTGGTCCATGCCGCTGACCCCTTTTTTGAACACTAAAGTTAACCTCACTAGAAACCACCTTTTTCAAAATCAGATTTTTTATTGAAATTTGAATCTCTCCTGATTGCCCCTAACGGTGGAGAGCCAGTGCTTGGCCCTCAGCCATCTGTTAACACAGAGGTCCAGGTCTGGGTCAACTTACAGTGGGTGGCGGTGAGATGACCAGGCAGCGTCTGTCATGCTATTACACGCAGGTTCAGCAGCCAGGGAGCCGTGAGTTACAAGTGTGTTGGTGAAGGAGCCCCAGGGTCTGGCGTCCGTCATCTATGTAACACGGTAAAAATGGCCCTTCTATGACGCAGCAACGAAAACTGTCGTGCTGAAGCATAGTGCGTGAAGCGGAAGTGTGAGGTAAGGACCTCCAGCCTTCCTCAGTACACAGTCAAGACCTGGGTCGCGCTTGCCCTCCGTATGAGTGCGGACCAATTGAGCTTCACTTTGGCAATACTGTGGTTTAACTGCTCCTGTTCCAGCCCAGGTGCCGATTTTCTTGGCATCTTTATTCCTCATTTTACCCAACGTGCTTGAGGAATTTGTCTCGTGTACTATTGGTTCTCTGTCCGTGCTCCATACTACATGTCCTCTGAATAACCTACATCTGGTCAAGTTTGTCCTGTACCTGCCCTTGGTACAATTCAGAGGAATTTTTTTTAACAGCTTATTATTTGTACATGCCAAGTTTTTTAGTAAGTTTAATATCTAGAAATACACATTTTTTAAAATATATGGAATCCCACCATGTCTTTGTTTCTCTTTTTTCATGTATTAAATGGGTTTGTCTCAATACAGGGATTGATAGCTATGTTTAAAGATCCTTGCAAAAAACAAGTCATTTTTGCTATATGTGGCATTAACAGTGTCCTGCTATTCCTGTTTCTGAACAGCACCTACACCCCTGAGCCCCTCTTTGACAAATGTGAAGAAACAAATTCTGTTAGATGAACAAAAAAATTTTTATAATAGGTAACACTGTAGTATAGCGGCATGTTCACAGCAAAATGCCCCCAAAAATTCAAAACGATGACCCATGAGCCATTTTGACAATTGTGATAGAACAAATGTCTGGTTAGAAACAACATTATTTTATAATAGACCTGTAGTATACGTCTGCATGTCCACAGCAAAAGCCCAAAAAATCAAAGCAATGACCCTGAGCCCCAGTTTTTTGAGGACAATTTGAAGAAACAAATGTCCCCTGTTAGAAACAAGATTGTTTCTTTAGAAAAGGACCTGGTAGTATTGCTGCAATTTCAAAGAGCATGACCCATAAAAATTATAAAATGAACTTTGCTCCAGTCCACTAATAAATATTGTCTGATGGAGAAATGCCACTTTAGAAGCCACATTCTGTTCAAAGGACCAGATTATAGCTGTAACTCACCAGCAACATTACCCCAAAAATTATAAATATTACCTTCTCCAGGCCACTATAAAATATTGTGATGGAGAAATGCCACGTAGAAGCCACATTATTCTGTTCCAAAGGACCATGATTATAGCTGTAACACACAGCAACATGTACCCCCAATAAATTATAAATATGACATCTCAGCCACTTATTCAATATTGTGATGGAGAAATGCCCGACGTAGAAACCACATTACTGTTCCAAACGGAACCATGAGATTTATAGCTTGTAGTCTCAACAGCAACATTGACCCCAAAATAATTAAAATATGACTTCTCGCTTTAGCCACTATTAAAAAATGTGATGGAGAAATGGCCATTAGAAGCCACATTTCTGTTCCAGAAGGACCAAATTATAGCTTAGTCCCACAGGCACATGACCTCAAAACCGACTGACAATGCGAAAACTTCAAATAGTAAAAGGAAGTAAAATTGGAATACGGTTTATGTACATTAAACCTTGCTGGTCTTTTACAGTCTTCCCGACTATAGCAAATACCAACGGCAATGAACTGTGGGAAAAGAGAATAATAATTGCATTAAGAAATGATCATTTAAAAAAAAAAGTTTTCAAGAGGATCATTCTTGTTTGAAGAGGAAGTGGAAGTAGACCTCATCTCTAATCGTGATCCGCTCGGCAATTTTTTGGGGGGGGGCCCCGTCTCACAACATATACAGAGAACCATGCCTGATTTCATCTTGATGAAAGTCTAACGATCTCACATTATCTGTTGAAAACCGGATTGCGTTTGTTATGTAATGACTCCTCCACTGTGCTGAAGGTCCTCGTTACTATATATTACGCAGGGCCTGCTGGCAGAACAACACCTCTTTGGGCGTGTCCGATAGCGAGTGCACGGGCCATTTCTTTTTCCATTTTTGGCGATAGCCTTAGAAGTCTAATTGGGTCCAGGGTATAGGCACATGTACAAAAAAATCGGTGTTTGATACACAGATAGGTTTTCCCCTTCCGTCACCTTCATTGAATCAAAACTAACTGGTCCTCATGTGTGTATGGAATGTGTTCCCCTGCATAGCATGCGGTTGGTGAGCGTGGTAAATATAGATTGCCAGACAGGTCACCCATTCACGCATCATGCGCACCTTGCTGCTGCTGCTACACTGTAACTATGCCGCTCAAAACGGCTACTTGACACTCCACTCGGCTGTCCAACCGTCGCTGATGTTTGTTTCCACCATGACATTTGAGGAACGAGAAGCAGAACGCGCAACAGATGTCCTCCCCCAGTATATCAATATCAGCAAGCGTCTTCCATTTCCTGCTATTTTACTCTTTACAATTTGGTGGTTGAAGGAAAGTGGCCTGTATTTTGTTTTG
Organism: Phyllomedusa bahiana; assembly: GCA_025379985.1. NCBI lineage: Eukaryota > Metazoa > Chordata > Amphibia > Anura > Hylidae > Phyllomedusa > Phyllomedusa bahiana. Next base: position 41,350 of record JAODAL010011288.1, on the reverse strand, counting down.
TACCAGGATACCAGGAGGGTGGCCACCCAGTAACTGTTTGATCATAATTTGACGCCTTGAAAATTGCGAGGATCAAGTTGAGGAAATGGAGCATCCAAGCACTCCAATGTGCGAGAGATGGAGCCTTGATTTCCCAAGCCTTCTGGGTCGAGGGGCGACTAGCAAACTTGATCTTCTACCTCATCTTCCTCCTCCGCCTCAAATCGCGCCAAACTTCTTTTCCAAGCAGGCGACGTCGGTAACGTCGGTGTCTAGGAATACCCCTTCCTCCTCCTCCTCGACGATTTTCCACGCAACTGCATCACAAACAGCACTGACTTGCCTGGGATGAGCACCCGATGATCTGATGCACACCGCCTTGCACTAGCCTTGACTGACCTCCCTGAAACCAGTACTGCCTAATGAAAGGAACACCGATAAAATTTTGAGAAAACTGTCGGGCCTTGTGATTCCGACGGAAGAGAAAAGGGTTCCGTTTCCGCATGCTGTGCCCAGTTTCTCCCTCCTCCTATGATCTGGCGGTACCTGTTTTATTTCAGAGTGACCAACAGATCGTTCCAGAAACTAAGGATCACCATAAGATGCACATCGCTGACAAGTGCATCGTCCGCACTGACCATTTTGGTGGCTTCTTTCAAAACTTGGCAAGGATGGATGGGCAGAGCTCTTTCACTCCCAAAAGGAAGTTTGTGCCTTCCACTCGTTCGGTGGCTCACACTTCACAACACGATAGACACTGACACAACGCTGCTTTGTCAGGACCAAGTGTCACTTCTCTTACTGCATAATGGCATTGCAACCCTGATCTGCCACGAATTGATTCGCTGGAGCATGTGTGAGTGGTGGATCATTTATCCCAGCGGTGTTCGCCCAGCCAACAATGAGACGGTAGAACTGGGGAATGCCGAGCTGACCTGCAGGACCATGCCAGCTGGACGAACATGGTGCGACCACATGGCGGAAGTGCGAACTAAGACTTTGATCCTTCCTCAGCAGGCAGTGCCAGAACCTGGGGTATCCTCTTTATAAATTTCTGAACGACAAGGTTCCATGGACATGTGGCCAGGCACGGTATGTGCTCCATCCTACCGGGATCTTGAAGGGCGGCCAGCAGATTCGCCCCGTTATCGCACACCACCTTGCCTGGCACATGACGTTCTTGTCACCCAGCCAGCGCTCGCCTCCTGCCGTTGCGTGAGAGCCTACCACGAACTCCTAAACACCTCCCTGTGTGAGGATGGTCCCCAAGACAGATTAATTTTAACACGACCTTGTTTAATCTGGTGCACCGTGAATGCCACCAGAGGTACCTGGGGAAAGACCCTGCACCATCCCCTGCGGTTTTTGGGAAGAGGTGCCTCCGAGCCAGAGAGCCACCGTCCAACCACCCAGAGACATCCACCCATCTCAGTCCCAGTGAGCTGTCACAGAGATATAGGGCCCTGCCTTGGCCGTGCTTACTGAGTCTAGAACGTGGTCGGTGGTCAGAGACATTGACTTTTCCACCCCTGACACCAGACTAGCCATACAACCTCGCTTGAAATTTTACAGATGACAAAAACGAGGCTGGCCAGTTGACAGGGACGCTTGTCTGAGCAAAATGCGTAAATGCCTGCATCGAGCATCCTTGGGAATCTTGGGTGGCAATTATGCAAGGTCCATGACGTGGTGGACTCCATCTGTGTCCACCAGACGTTAAAGTCAACTTTCCAAGGCCAATAAGCCCTGGCAATTGCCGGCATTCAGGCTTTTGCTTTGGGATGCGCGTTTCTGGGTTAAGAGTGTTTCCTTCTGCACCCAAACCTGGAAGACAGAAGGCTGCTTGCTAGAAGGGCCGCTGTCGGCGTGCAGACGGAGCGGACAAACTGTGCGTGAAGGAGAAGGGGTAGATGAGTTCCTCCTGGTGGTGCTGGTGTACTCGGTGCGACGGTGGATGCTGAAGCGGAGGCTGATCCCTTAGATCGTGACTCTTAGAGACATGGGCAGCTGAGGAACGGCTTGTGGGTGGTGGAGGAGGAGGAGGCTGAGACAGAGGGTTGTACAGTTGTAGGAGCCCGCCCATGCGGTTCTGGAGCCTTATAATTATCTGCCAAAGGTGTTGCAAAAGATGTACACATATTCAACTCAATAAAGAGTGCATATGCGCTGCAGTGTTACTAGACATCAGTTCGGTGGTGGTTAAAACACCTAAGGTTCTTAATACGCCCATCTACTATATATGCGATTTACTTTCTGCAAAGTTCGGTCGCATATGACCATCGAGCTTTGTTTGAATCAGGAGGCTTGCACAAAGAATAGGCCCAGTTCTTGAGAGGTTCCCTGTTGACCATTGTTTGACGGCTTATAAACGTAGGGACTGCGGTTATTCCACTGACCGAGGCTGGGCGGAATCATATCAGCGAACTTCTTCGACCGCCCCGCCCTCTCGCATTTTTGAGGTGGATCCAGGCGTACTGACCACAACCCCACCCCTCATTCTTCCTCCTCAGGCTAGACCCAATTTGATTGAAAGCGCTCTAAGCAAAGACACAATCTCTGAAAAGACCACGGATGAATCCGGCTAACTGATGATCGATCATCATCGATCATCTAACCACAGTGACTTCGTGAGTCCTTGACATTCTGCTTCCCCAGGAGCTGACGGACTACAAAGCAAGAGGGGACAAAGCAAGGCGTTAGGCCGGACCCAGCACCGTCATAATCAACCACTCGAGACATTTAGTTATTTGTGGCCTGGATTTGAACGGTCCTTCCCTTTCTCACCCCTCAGATATGGCATTCAGTAAACTGTGACGTCAGAGCAGAGAAAAATCAAAACCCTCTTTCAGGTTGGTCCTCTTGATCTTATCTTAACATGAACTTCTGCACCCTCGAACCGCATTTTGCATCAAAGAGGTCTTCAGATAGATGGAATAATTTTATCCACCCAGTGGTGGGGTAACACGAGTTGACATTAGGGGCTGCTTCATGTTGGACGTATGCTGATGAGTGCTGAGATGACATTTTGTGGCAGTGACTGGGAGGACAGGAGGTAAGACTGCTATGGATGCAGAATTCATTAGAACCACTGAAGAACAGATTGGCGATGCTATTTCGTTGACTGATAATTCACAAGGCCCTGACCCACGCCGATGACAGGCCCTGACGGTCCTGCAACTGACTATCCCACTCAATGCTTGTTGTCGCCAGCACTGGGAGTATGCACTCATATCTCCGGTCGTTCACCTCTACCTCCATGTCCTACAACCCCTCTATATTGCACGCTTACAGCACCTAATATACTCCGGCTCCATGTTCAGTTCAAAAATAAAGAAAATTGAGAAGGTATGTTAAGAGTTTTTTGGAAAGTCACTTTAACAAAAGAAAACACAGGCAAAAAAGTCACAGCTATTCTCAAATCCCTTCAACTCAAAACAAAATTTCTGATTCAAATTTCTTAAAACTGCAAAGGTGGCTCAATCAACAACACCTGGTCTGAGCCGATAAGTAAAAACAACAACGTATCTGAAATAGTTAATACTGATAATAAATAGGTAATTTATGGCACCGTATCAACCTGGTTGTGACTACAAATTGCGGATTTCAAATTTAACTTCTAAGTAAGACTCGATCAAACACAGCTTGACTGACCGAACAAGTGATAACATATAACACCTGTTTGAAATGTAAGTAATCGGATAATTAAAAAGGTAATTTTGTCACCTATCATACACCTGTGGTGACTACAAAGTTGCTGGATCAAATTTAACTGCAAGGTGGCTCATATCAACACATCTGCCGCGCCACAAGTGAAAAAAACCAAACCTGTATCTGAAGATGCATACTGACAATAAAAGTGGTATTTTTTGATACCTAAAAAAATTAAATAAGTCAGATACTCTGTATGGTGGCACCTACAAGTTGCTGGATTCAAATTTAACTGCAATTGTAGATCTATCAACAAAAGCTTTGATCTGACCAAAAGTGAAAAAAACACCTGTCTGAAATGTAAACGGATAATAAAGTAGTTTATTTTTTGGCACCTAATCAGTACACCTATGGTTGACTAACAAAGTTGCTGGAATTCAACTTAACTGCAAGTAGATCTATCAAAAAAGCCCGACTGACCAAGGATAGAAGGAAAAACGACACGCTTTCTGAAATGTATACCGGATAATAAAAGGTATATTTTTGGCGACCTCCAGTGACACACTGTGATGACCTACAAAGTTTGCTAGGAATTCAAATTTAACTGCAAATAAGGCTCGTAAATCAACACAGCTGCCTGCGGCCAAAGTGAACATAAAAACACGTAGCCTGAAAGGATAAAATCTGGACATAATAAATAGTATTTTTTTGGCACCTATTCAACTCTTTTGGTGACTACAAAGTTCTGGATATCGAACTATTAACTTGTCACAAAGTTAACCTATCAAACAAAAGCTTGACCACAACCCAAAAATTGAAAGAAACACCTGTATTAAATTTACGGATAATAAAAGTATTTTTTGTGGCACCCTATCACACTTTACAGCCCTTGGAGACTCACAAATTCTGTATCAAATTTAACTGCAAAGTCAAGATCTTATCAACACTGCTGCCTGTGTAACAAAGTGAAAAAAAGACACGTATCTGAACATGCATACTGATCAATCAACAACAGTTATTTTTTGGATACCAAATCAACTGATGGTGACTACAAAAGGTTGCTGGATCTCAAATTTAACCTTGCAAGTAGATCTAACAACAAAGCTTGACTGACCAAAAGTGAAAAAAACAACCCTGCTTGAATGTATAACGGATAATAAACAGGTATTTTTTCTTTATAGGCACCTATTCAAGTACGACCTGTGGTGACTATCAAAGTTGCTGGATTTCAAATTAACTGTCAAGTAGATCTATCAACATATCTGCTTGACTTGACTCTCTATAAAGTTAAAAAAAAAAACACCTGTCTTAAATTATATATAAAAGAATAACCAGCTATTAAAAGGATATTATTATAAAGTGCACTTATCAGCATACACCAGTGGTGACTACAAAGTTGCTCGGATTAGCAAATTTAAAAAGGTGTTGCTGACCGTGCAAGTTGGCTCTATCCCCAACTACAGTTGCCTGCGCCAAAATGTGAAAAAGAACACGTAGCGAAATGTAAACGGGATAATAAAAGTAATTTTTATTGGCACCTATCAGTACACACCTGTGGTGACTACAAAGTTTTGCTGTGATTTGCAAATTTAAAACTGCAAAGTAGATCTATCAACAAAGCTTGACTGACCAATAAGTGAAAAAACACCTGTCTGAAATTTATACTGATAGTAAAAGGTATTTTTGGCAACTATCATTACACCTAGTGGGTGACTACAAAGTTGCTGGATTCAAATTTAATTGCATAGGGTAGGCTCTATCAACACAGCTGCCTGCGTCCATAAGTGTAAAAAAACGGCCTTGAATCTGAAAATTGAATGACTGATAATAAAAGGTATTTTTTGGCAACCTAATCAAGCCTGTGGTGACTACAAATTTGCTGTATTCAAATTTAGAGTGCAATATTTGCTCTTATCGAACAAAGTGCGACTGGGCAAATAGAAAAAGATACCACCTAGTCTGAAAGTACACTGAGGAATAAAAGTGGAGTTTTGCACCTAACCATATAGACCTGCATTACTATAAAGATCTGTTATCCCAATATAAGGCAATGCAATGAACTAAACAAAGGTTTGTGCAGTACAGATATCCAGTATCCTCTTATCGAGCTTGCCTGTGATCGCGATTCTCCGCGGGCCCTCCCCCCCCTGCCTTCCCTCCCGTGACTTAACTCAGCGTTAGATGCTCCTTTAAAATTCTCTGCCAAGCTACCAAATCAAAAATTCTAATTCTAACTAACTTCAAAGGATCACAGCTAAAAGTTAGAGCTGTACTCAGTGAAAAAAATAAAATAAGTTTTCGATGAGCTGTTTGCTATCTGGTTTGGACAGAGGCATTAGCCGCACGTCTACTAGCAATGAAATGCTGACAGACACGATCCATATGAAAAGGAAGGGCTGTTTCTATGTAAAACGAGGTCATGTGATTTTTCCAGCCAATCGCAACCATACACATCCCAGTCATGACGTCGCACACACATCTCACCCTGCTCTATTCTGTAAGCTGATTTGCTGGCCGCCAAAATGACAGGAAGCGCCGAAAATGGCCCGATATTAATAGATTATGCACAGATTTTAACCTAAATTATCGCGTGATCTAAAAAATCCGATCAACGTAAATACCGTGCCGATTTCAACTTTGTCGATAATAATCGCTCAACACTATTAAGTACCCATACAAATGGCTAATCTGCATGCACAAATGTCGGCACATGGGGTTCTTAAGAGTAATATGCATGCCTCTATGGTGCCTAAGTTAGGCATTCTAATCTTCGATGTATGATAATAATTTGGGCCTATAGAAGACTCTAGGTTCTGTATTACAGATCCTTACAAAACTAAGGCCTTAAATGCATATTTCCATTATATTGATTAGCTTTAAACACGTAGATAATGGTAAATAAAGACTATGACCATATACATTGCTGCTCTGTTTTTGCTTCTTTTCAAAGTTAGAGCAGTTCTTATCTTCTACTGGTGTATACAGGCATCCCTAGGTTACTGGCCACTTCTCTCTGCTCTAGCAGTGGCCAGGATGGTTATGTTACTCTCAGCTGTGTCTTATCAACAGATGAGGAGCTTGTTTATGTTTCTTACCGACAAACTTTAACCTGTGGGTGCTCTGTAGCCTTGTTCTCTGCTGTTAAAACCCCTCCATCACCAAACTCCAATCTATTTCCGGCTCAGCTATAAATAGCAGAGCTGAAATGTCAGTCACTGCTGAAGAACCACCCACTGCCTAAACAGGAATTGGGAGCCTTAAGCTGGCTGTGAAGAGCAGGCTCTGTGAAACAGTCAGATGGGAAAACCCCATTAAGCTATGAACAAGTCACAATTGCTCTACATGATAAACTGTTGGTCAACTTAAGGCGTGATCTTTTCTTCCTCCAATAAATTTACAACAGGTTCATACTCCTTTTAGCTAAAACGGCACAAAATATATTTGTGCTAGGAAACAAAATGATGGACACTTAGGGATAAGATCTCCAATCTTATTACGGGAGCCTTCCTCTGTCTTCCCACCTCCACCACCTCGTACAGTGGTGATTGGCAGTCAGCTCTGAATACCTACAGTGAAGGAAATAATTATTTAATCCCTTGCTGATTGTGTAAGTTTGCCCACTGACAAAGACATGAACAGTCTATAATTTTGAGGGTAGGTTAATTTTAACATTAAAAGACAGAATATCCAAATTAAAATCCAGAAATTCATATTGTATAAATTATATAAATTGATTTGCATTTTGCAGTGAGAAATAAGTATTTGATACCTTTGGAAAACAAGACTTAATACTTGGTGGCAAAATCCTTGCTGGCAAGCACAGCAGTCAGTTGTTTTTTGTAGTTGATGATGAGGTTTGCACACATGTCAGGAGGAATTTGGGTCCACTCCTCTTTGCACATCATCTCTAAATCATTAAGATTTTGAGGCTGTTGCTTGGCAACTCGGAGCTTGAACTCCCTCCATAAGTTTTCTATGGGATAAAGGTCTGGAGACTGGCTAGGCCACTCAATGACCCTAATGTGTTTCTTTTTGAGCCACACTTTTTTTGCCTTAGCTGTACGTTTTGGCTCATTGTCTTGCTGGAAGACCCAGCCACGATTAATTTTTAATTTCCTGGCAGAGGAAAAAGGGGGTTGTCACTCAGGATTTTACAGTACATGGCTCCATCCATTCTCCCATTGATGCAGTAAAGTAGTCTTGTGCCCTTAGCAGAGAAGCACCCCCAAAACATAATGTTTCCACCTCCATGCTTGACAGTGGGGATGGTGTTCTTTGGGTCATAGGCAGCATTTGTCTTCCTCCAAACACAGCGGGTTAAGTTAATGCCAAAAGGCTAAATTTTTGTCTCATCTGACCACAGCACCTTCTCCCAATTACTCACAGAATCATCCAGGTGTTCACTGACAAACTTCAGATGGGCCTGCACATGTGCCTTCTTTAGCAGTGGGACCTTGGGGGCACTGCAGGCTTTTAAACCATTACAATGTAATGTGTTTCCAGTGGTTTTCTTGGTTATTGTGATCCCAGCTTCCTTGAGGTCATTAACTAGTTCCAACTGTGTAATTTTAGGTTGATCTCTCACCATCCTTATGATCAATGATACCCCATGAGGTGAGATTTTGCATGGTGATCCAGATCGATGTCGATTGACAGCCATTTTGTATTTCTTCCATTTTCTTACTATTGCACCAACAGTTGTCTCCTTCTCACCCAACGTCTTACTTATGGTTTGTAGCCCATTCCACCTTTGAGCAGGTCTATATTCTTGTCCCTGAGGTTAGAGTCTGATTAATTGAGTCTGTGGAAAGGAGTCTTTTATAAAGGTGACTATTTAAGACAGCTGACTTAAATGCAGGTAGGAGCGTCTAACTGGTCTGTAGGAGCCAGAACTCTTAACGGTTGGTAAGGGATCAAATACTTATATAATTTATACAATGTGATTTTCTTGATTTTATTTCTGATATTCTATCTCTCAATGTTAAAATTAACCTACCCTTAAAATTATAGATTGTTCATGTCTTTGTCAGTGGACAAACTTACACAATCAGCAAGGGATCAAATAATTATTTCCTTCACTGTATATGTATCTCTAATGTATACCTGCTTACATAAGGCAGTATAGTTAGCTGACAGATCCACTGGACATAGTGAACAACAACTCTTTTCTCATTCACTATTATTATGAGCAACAGTCCTTTTCCCTTTACAAAGTCCTATTATATGATATACTATGTATTATATAACACTTCACATGGTTCCATATCAAGCCTCTATCATGGCCACACTGGATATTGAGAGTTTATCCTACTTCTGATCCCAAGATGCAGGAGAGATAACAATATAATACTTACAAAACAAGCTGCAAATGCAAAATTGTTTATTTACTGCTCAGTTTTTGCAGGACAGCAAGCATCATTGCGCTTTTTCTCACAGCATTGCTCATGTTTCTTCTGACTCCCAAGGCAATAAGACTTCTTATTCCTTCTAATAGTGGTTATAGCACACAGTGATTCCATGATACCCATGTGCACTTATAGAGCTCCCAAGCTACCAGTTTCAACCCATAGAAATGTATGCATTAAAATGGCTGTGGGGAAGAGAGTTCCCATCACTACTGTCAAGCAGAGGACAGCCTGCATGGAAGTCCATAAGCCAGTGGGTTCATAATGTACAAGAAGTTCTACATTTTCTGAATACGGCAGAAAGCTCAGTAGTTTTGTGTCTGGATGCACAACAAATAGCATTGTGTAGAACCCAGGAAATCAGGTAACCAAAGGAGACTGGCTTTTTTCAGGGAAGTCTTTGGAGCTACAATCCTTTGTTCTTGCCTTCCATGGCTTTCAACATGAAGTAGAAACACAGGGACATGAACTGAGAATGCTATTGGTGGCAGGCCCGGGTTCAAGCTCCAGTGGTGGGACTAACACTGCCACCACAGGAGGTCCGGCCACCACATCCTATCTCAAAACTCCCAGGTGTTCAGTGGGTAAACACCCTCGATTCCCAGAACTGTGCAGTCTTAGCAAGCTCTCTTCTCCACTGTTCAGCCTGGTATACATGAGGCCCTCTGTCCTTAGAGGTCACTGGCAGGACTGCCTAGTCTTAGCTGGAGGCGCTCTACTCTGCTAAACTGCTTGGTAGGCCTAAGGCCTTAGGCCCTAAGCCTACCAGGCGCAGACTCACAGTGTTGATGTGGGCGGTGAAATGAAGTCACATCATTGCGCTGCCCACACATAACACAGAAACTGGTCAGGAGCGCGTCATATCTGGGGAGTGTGGAGAGAGGATAGTAAGCTATTTCTTATTTTTTTACATTAATAAAGCCTGCCTAAGCCCTGCCTACCTATAAAGGGCCCCTCTAGTTTTCTAAATCCTGCCTGTCTATCTATATGGGGTCCCTATAGTTCCCTAAACCCTGCATGCCTACCTTTATGGGGCCCTATAGTTCCCTAAACCCTGTCTGAGTACCTATGTGGGGCCCCTATAACCCACCTAAACACTGCCTATGTACCTATATGGCCCCCTATAGGTACTTAAACCCTTCCTGCCTATCTATATGGGCCCCTATAGCTACCTAAACCCTGCCTACCTATATGACCCCTATACCCTACCTATACCCTACCTGCCTACCTATATGCCCGCCTATAGGTACTTAAACCCTGTCTGTCTACTTGTATGGGCCTCTATAACTACCTAAACCCTGCCTGCCTACCTATATGGCCCCTATAGCTACATAAACCCTGCATGCCTATCTATATGGCCCTTATAACCCACCTAAACCCTGCCTGCCTACCTATATGGCCCTTTATAGCCACCTGAACCCTGCCTTGCTACCTATATGGCCCCTATAGCCTACCTAAAGTGTGTCTGCCTATTTGGGGCCCCCTATAGCCTATTTACGTACCTATGTTGTCCACGACTATAGCCTATCTACCTAGCTACCTGGGGCCCACCTACAGCATACCTGTGGACCACCTACTGTCTGCTTTGCTACCTGGGGCCAACCTACAGCCTACCTATCTACCTGGGGGCTGCCTACCTAACTGGGGCCTAACTACTGCCTAACTAGGGCCAATCTACCTCCCTACCTGTAGCCTACTTAATTGAGACCTGCCTAACTTTTGCCTAACTACCTAGGACCAATCTTCCGACCTACCTGGGCCTATGTACTGCATACCTACCTGGAACCTACCTACCTAGGGCCTACCAACCTATCTAATGGAGGTCTACCTGGTAATATGATTCAGAGGAGTACAGACCATAGCTGTAACTCAATCTACAGGGGGTGAATCCTTTGTTGCTCCCCACCCGCCTAGGAGACTTTGCCTCTAATCTGTGGCCTGTACCCGTTCTGCCACCTCTTGGAAGTTTGTACTGAGGTGGGGAGCAGGGAGTGAGGTGCTGGTGAGGATTCCAAGATATTTGTGTCCAAATCTGCAGGGACTAGTGGTGGCTGGGAGAAGTCAGCATGGCGTCCTGGACCAGATGCAAAATAAAAGGGAAAGTCAACGACTTGTCAGAGCAACATCACCAGTGAGTCATAAGATGTACCTGCACTGTAATAACTTATATGTCTGCAGAGTCTGCGTACACTGGTATTTACAACTATATGGTCACTGTACGGTGGTATTATAGTAGTCCACAAAGCCTGTGTACACTAGTATATACCACTATATGGTCACTGTATGGTGGTAATATACAGTCTGTAGGGCACCTGTGTACATTGGTATATACCACTATATGGTCACTATATGGCGGTAATATTGGTCTTTGTATACTGATCTTTATTCAGTAATACTATAGGGGTATTATTCAGTCACTGTGGTGATAATTTGTGGTCGTGTTCTGGTGGTATAATCAGGTCCATATGTAGTAGTGATATTGGTAATGTTGGTCTTGGTATAGTGGATTTGTTTGGTAGCAGTATGATGGTGATATGTGTGGTGAGGTAATCACTCCTTGTATTATCTAGTAACTGCATGACTTAAGAGGACCCGGTAAACGTTCGTTGTTGGAGAGGTGGGGGGGCTCATGCAAACGTTTGCTATATGGCCCAAGCTTCTCTAGTTACGCTCCTGCGCTCCACCTACGCCGGGCTTCACTTGAAGTCAGCCTGCTGCTCAACGCGTCATGGGAACGGGAGAGAGGTGAGTTATTTTTATTTTTTTTCCTTTTCTATGAGTACCCACCTGGGGCCCTCTATCAACTACCTACATATGGCCCATATATCTATAATCGACCTAACTGGGGCTCATCTATAATCTTCATAACTGGGGCTCACCTATCATCTACCTATCTGGAGACCACCTACCTAACTTAGGCCCACCTAGCACTTACCTACCTGGTGACCACCTACCGACCTGGGGCCTCCTATCTACTTGGGGCTCACCTACCGCCTACCTAACTGGTGTCCACCTACCTACAACTGACCTAACTTACCTACCTGGGGCCCACCTATAATCTACCTACCTGGAGCCCACCTACCACCAACCTAACTGGGACCAATCTATCTATGTAACTGGGGCCTACTTATCTACCTGGGAGCCATATACATAACTGGGGCCGACCTACTGCAAACCTACATGTGGCCCAACTACCTATCTGGGGCTTACCTATCGCCTGCCTACCTACCTATCTGGGGTCCACCTACTGCCTAACTAAATACTTAAAGCCTGCCTTTCTACCTTACTTGGGCCTACCAACCTACCTACCTTGGGTCTATCCACCAACCTTCCTGGGGGTGGACCTACCTCTCTCGGGCCACCCAACTTATCCAACGGGGGTCTAGCTACCAAAATAGAGCCTACCTACCTACCCAGGGCCTTGCCCATTTACCTATCTACCTGAGGCCTTGCCAAGTTACCTATCTGGGGCTTTACCTACCTACCTGGTAATGTGTTATTTTGCTTCTGTGTTGGATAAGTGCTGTATTCATTGTCATGAAATACAACCTGAGCTGGTATATGACTCCTATGTGGTCTCTATATGTCATACATGCCAACTCTCCCGTTTTTGGCGGGGGGGTTCCCGCTATTTGGGGCCCCCCCCCCCGCCCTCCCGGGGGAGTTGGCATTCCTCCCGCCGCCAGCAGGCGACGGGGTTCCTTTAAATGACCGGCGGCGCCAGAGTAGCGCTGGTGCCCCTACTCTGGCGCCGCCGGTCCGATTCCACAGGCGGGTGAAGCGGGCGCTGCGCCCTCTTCACCCGCCCGGAACCTCGATGAGCAGGGAGGAGGCAGAAGGTACGCTCCTCCCCCTCCTCCCCCTGTATGCCCCGGCGCCGCTGTGCGCCGTACATACAGGTCAGCGTCACAGGGGAAGTGACGCGCGGCTGCACTCACTTCCCCTGTGACACTGCTGAGGAGATGTCCAGGAGGGGCCGCTCTGCAGGAGCCTGGTCAGGTAAGTGGATTTTATTATTTTATTTTTATTAGTTTTAGGGGGCACTGTCTGGCTACAATGGGGTCTAAAATGGCTACAAAAGGGGCAATACCTGGCAACAGAGGGGGCACTACCTGGCTATAAAGGGGTACTACCTGGCTACAATGGGGGATCTACTGGCAACAGAGGGGGCACTACCTGGCTAACAATGGGGGGTCTACCTGGCAACAGAGGGGCACTACCTGGCAACAAAAGGGGGCACTACCTGGCTACAATGGGGCACTACCTGGCAACAATGGGGGCACTACCTGGATACTAATGGGGGCCTACCTGGATACTAATGGGGGTACTACCTGGCTACAATGGGGGCACTACCTGGCTACAATGGGGGGTCTACGTGGCAACAATGGGGCACTACCTGGCTACAATGGGGGCACTACCTGGCTAACGATGGGGGCACTACCTGGCTACTAATGGGGGCACTACCTGGCTACTAAAGGGGGTACTACCTGGCTACAATGGGGGGTATACCTGGCCACAGAGGGGGCACTACCTGGCTAACAATGGGGGCACTACCTGGCAACGATGGAGGCACTACCTGGCTAACAATGGGGGCACTACCTGGCTAACAATGGGGGCACTACCTGCAACGATGGGCACTACCTGGCTACAGAGGGGGCACTACCTGGCAAACAATGGGGGCATCTACCTGGCAACAGAGGGGCACTACCTGGAAAGCAATGGGGGCATCTACCTGGCAACAGAGGGGCACTACCTGGAAAGCAATGGGGGCATCTACCTGGCCAACAGAGGGGCACTACCTGGCAAACAATGGGGGGCCTCTACGTGGCAAACAATGGGGGCATCTACTGGCAACATGGGGCACTACTGCAACAATGGGGGCATCTACCTGGCTAACAAAGGGGGGCATCTACCTGGCTACAAATTTGGCTCTACCTGGCTACTGAGAGGGCATCTATTTGGCTACATGGGGGCACTACCTGCCTGTAAGGGGCACGACCTGGTTATGGGGGGCGACTACCTGGCTATAAGGGCATCTACCTGGCTATAAGGGCATCTACCTGGCTTTCTCCCAAAGCCGTTATGCAGTTAGGTGGAGTGGGTGTGGCTTTTTGAAGGGGCGTGGCATACTGTCAAGATGGGCGTGTCCATGCAATTTTTTTGCCGCGGCGCGCATAGCGCGCCGCCCACTAGTATCTCCTGCTTTTTCATTTTCAAAAGTTGGCAACTATGCTATATGTAGGTATTGTAAGTTATACTGCCGCTTGTATAGTAGTGATGTACACTTGTCGCTGGTTGTGAAAGTGAGTGAACACCTGTCCCGGACTCTGTGATAAGGGGTTTCAATTTTACTTTCTCGATTGTGTTTATAGTATTGTTTATTTTAGAAAGTGGTGAGGTGTGTGACCAAAGGAACACTGGGAGGAGGATATAGTATGTGGGCTGGTGGGTTTCTATGATACGTTAGACTGTGACAAATGTGTGAGACAGACAGACATGTGAGACTGATGTGTGAGACAGACATATGTAACTCACTTGGTATTGCGTACTGCACAATACAGTTCTGTTTTGTACACTGTATTATATGATAAAATGCATTCATTTATGTGTTGGGGCCTAAAAATGAAGAGGTAATATTTTCATATACAGTAGCTGTAGGTTGGGCATCCAAGATCGACTTCTAAGGGAGATTACATATACAGTATGGCATTTCATTGAGCATGTTATAATCTTCTTTTCCAGTTTCCATATTAAGTTTTGAGGTTCAATCTGGACTCATTTATAGCAGATTCTATATAGAAGGTTTATAGCATTCTTTATAGCAGGTTTCTTTATTATGGATTCATGGAAACAAAAATATAATGTAGTTATGTTGATGAGCAATAAAGCAAAATGTTAAAATTAACACATGCATTAACAGGTGACACTTGAAAAAATATCTCTAGAGAGTAACCTAAAGGGAGTACTCTTTTATTAGATGGCATGGCTAATTTATTTCAGGAACAGCACCGGATGTGATCATTTGTTGTCTCTAGTATTGCAGTCAAAGCCGATTAAAGTGAATGGAGCTGAGCTGTAATAAAACATGCAACCTTTGGACTGATGTAGTGCAGTTTTTGTAAAAAAAAAAATCAGTCATATTTTTAGAATTCTAGAGTACCCTTTTAAATGCATTTATGTACGGGCCTGGCAGCCTTATTGATTTCATCCACATAGTAAAGAAAACCTAGCAACTCTCACTCCTTGCTTATATCACTTCTTATCATCTTTCCACGATTCCACTCTATCACCCCACCTGATCTATCTATCACTGTCAATGGCTCTACACTCTCACTGGTCCTGCAAGTCTGCTGCCTTGGTGTGATGAAACAAAATATAATTTGATCCAGCTCGATCACTGGATTATGAGAGGTCAAGGGAAACAAATGCTCTATCAGGTAGGAAATGAGTCTCAGCATGTATTCCTGATTCAAAAGGCCCTAACACCAATTTTTGCAGGTTCCTCAAAGATACCTTGGAGATCCAGGGAATAAGAGCTGTAGTTAGAGAGAGGTGTGAAGTGGTTCAAAGACATGGACGAGTCACAGCGGAGCCGGTATTTCATAAAGAATTATGAAATAACTGTATGTCACAGGTACTCCCCTTTTGCATATTTTTAAATATGAAAGCACCCCAAATGCATAGCTGTCACTCCCTTGTTAGTAGGAGTAATGGGCAGGTAGAAACGGGAAACTGGTATCAGGAACAGAGTAGCGACCCAGTGTTTGGTATCCAGTCGTAGCTTGTATCCATCTATTTCAGATGATACCTATGATGTGGCTCTGCACCATTATTGTGCTGAGTTATGCTACATTTTGTGTTCAGAGCTATAAACAGCATGGCCCGGAAGAAGAGTGTAGACTGTCACAGGTGTGGGAGAGGGTGTGGCAGGGGGTATGACGTGAGATGTCCCAGTATAGTTAAAAGTGAGTGCCTACCTGAGACCAGTGTCGTCTCTATTGGGAAAGGGTTTATAACAAGCGTATCGGGAGCTTCCAATCAGCAGGCTGCATTCACCCCTATGTATGCCCAGCACAAGGCCAACCTAAGGTAAGTATACACATATTGCTCCTTTTTTTATGTGTACCCATATCTTATCCCATTAAAATATATAAGCTTTGATCTTAAGTTGGTCTGTTGTCTCGATTAAGCCGAACCACTCCGCTGTCCATCTTATCCACCTCTCTGCTTGCTTTTCCGCTGCCTTTCCCCTCTGCCAATCCCATCACTGGCTAACCATTGCCCAGTGAATTCAGCTCAAGCTGCGAACAATAACCTACAACGCTCCCCATAACCTCTCACCTCCATACATCTCTGCCTTAATCTCTAGATACCTCCCCTCACACAATCTCCGCTCCTCACAGGACCTTTTTCTCTGCTCTACACTTTTCAGCTCCTCTCTCAACCGTTTCCAAAATCCATGATCCTGACCTTACACATTGCAGCTTTAGCTGTGCCCCCCCCCCCCCACCAAGTTGGAATAGGGCGTAAAAAAAACAAAAGTTACAACTTTTTTTGGAGCTGCAGTATAAATGACCACTATCTCTATTCTGTGGGTCAGTACAATTTCTACTTTTCTTTTTTTCTTTTTTCAATTTGCTTTGCAGAACCATTTTCTGTGACCAATAACTATTTTACTTTTTCTTCTTTGTACCTGTATGAAGGCTTTTTTTGTGCACTGTAGTGTGGTTTTCATTGGTAACATTGCTACCTGTGAATTGTTTAAATGTTTTAGTAAAATTTTTGGGGAGACAGACAAAAAAAACAACAGCTCAATTTCACATCTGGGTAATTTTTTTTATAGTGTTCATTATGCAGGATATATAAGGTTATCTATCAGTAGATTAGACTTTTACATATATGCCGATACTAATTATGTTTTTTTTTTTTTTCTTTATCTGTAAAATGTGGAAATTAGGAGTGTTTTATTTATTTATTTTTTTTATCTTACTTGCAGTTTAGGATACTTGACAACTGGTGGGCATGAATACCTAGGCACTATATTGAAATCCTAATGTAAGATGTAAAGGGGGCAGTAAGATGGCAGCCTGGAGGCCTTTGTTATGCTCCCGGCTGCCACGAATGCTGGACGGCACCTTGTGATTGCATCACAGCAAAATGGTATAGCCCCCTCCTGTACACTTACGTAGATGCTGCGGTTACGATAACCGCAGCATCTAAATAGGTAAAAAGCTGGTTTTTCTCTTGTCTCAGCCACTGAAGAAATTTGTTGGAGCCCATTCATGCATATTTGTGCCCTCTCACTGAGAGACAGAGGTAGGCGCCCTGGAAAGTCACCTTTCAAAACCTATAGAAAAATAGATAGCTATATATAAAAATAGATAGATAGGTAGACAAACAGATAGATAGATAGATAGATAGAGGTGAGATAGATAGATAGATAGATAGATAGATAGATAAAGTATACTAGTTGAATTAGGTATACTTGCAATCTCACATTAGCAATCTTTTCACATTCATTCAGCTGTATACCCTCAGAATATTTGTATTTTTGTGAGTGTTTGCTTAAGATTAGCATAGTTTAATCAAGTCCCTGATGACAGCTATGACGGATATGCTTGCTCCCACATCATGTAATCCTCTAATACGGCCATTGTCTCCAACAACACATAGAAAAACAAACATTGTACACATACTTTGTACTCAAAGTTACAACTTCGACTCCCAGGTTGAGGTTGTCCCTGAAAAAAAATTGACGTATTTCTTCGTTTTGTACACTTTCCTCATTATGGGTTTAGGGGCCTGAGGCAAGGTATTTATGGTGAGATTAAAACCCCTTGTTTCCTCTAACTGTCAGCATATTTCAACCAGATACTAAAGTTCCTGCACGACCCAACTCGTTCCAAGACAGGAATTAGTATATGAAGACAGAGGTAAGATTTTCTCGTCATCGCCTTTCCTCTTATCACCAGAGTGAAGCATTGTTCTGTAGATGGAGAATTCTCAACTTTTTGATTTACAGTTTTCATTTTTCTATATATACAGTACATAAATGTGAATCTCGAATCATCGTTGAAGAATATGAAGCTACAGACTTTACTTTTCAGGACGCACACATCTGTAAAACTCTTATGCTGGCATAAAAACTTAATAGTTGCAGTGGGAAAAAAATAAATGATAGCCCCATTTTTATGTCCTTAAAAAGATTTGAATGTGTATGAACAAAAATTATTTTTAACCATTTAATCAGTTGTTTTTATAGTAAATGACGTAATATTTTTTAGCAATATTGAGCATGTGGTAATTAAATATTCATAACTTTCTTTTTTTTTAGGCTACCAACAATCTCCCATGGAGCTACATGAAAAGCCTTTCATCTAGCCAGCCAGCACCCTGTTATATACTGATGCAGGGCAAGAAACAGCTGTCTGCACATAGATAACCATTCCTTATAGGGTATGGCTTAAGGGTATGGACACAGGTCAGACTTCTCAAATCTGAAAAAATTGACATATTTTTTGAGGATTTTTACTATAGAGAAGTGTTATTCGCCTCTCTTATTTGGACATAGGTTAGCCCCACTTCTAAAGGTTTAATCTGCATCACTTCTGCTGGAGCAGGATCTGACAAGGATTCACTCAAAAGAATGAACGTGTAATTTTTTTTTTTCCACACCATGGATCTGAAATCTGTCGTGTGGAAAATCCACTCTATAGTTTATTGTGTGAACTATTGCATGGACTGGCCATTCAAATGAATGGCCATCAGATTACATGAGGATTTTAATGAGGAATCCAATGCAGAACCCATGTTGAATTCCTCGTTAAAATTCATTGTATAGACATACACTAAATTCTCAGTCATGTTTCAAGGATCTTAATGGGTTGGCTTTAACAGAAGGAACCCTCCCTCTCGTTTAAAACTTCTTTAAGGTACATATCCTATTTTCCCAGAGAACACTTCCTGGCCTATAAGACTCTTTATGGTGCTCTCTACAAGTACAAAAGTTTCCCGCCTAAAGATCTGTCTTTCAAAAATGTGGGGTTTAAGGCTTGCAGTATCCCAAAGTCCCAATGCGATAATCTCGATATCATGATATTCTTTATAAAGCTTTAAACCTTTTTGCTTTGTATATGGCTTTCTTATATCTCTGAGAGTTATTCTGAGCACTTTTGTTAATTAGTACATTGACATTTTATGGATGATGTTATCCTAATCATGTGATTCATACATTAGTCATTGCACTTTATTTACTGGGTGAATTATATTGTTATAAATTATGCATTACGTATTGTTGTTATATGTTATCTATTAGAAATAGTAATTATGCCCCATTCACATCTTGTTTTTGGGATGTGGTATCGGTTGGGATACTGCAAAAATTCATCCCAATAGATTCCAGAAACGGGACCCAAAAAAGAGATGTGACTGGGGCCTTATTATGATATATTCATCTGTTATATTCCTGTAACTATCCCATTTTGTACGCCACTGTCCCTGTCTTTTCCACGTGTGACTCATGTTGCATTGTATATATTTTTATATATATTTATACTTTGTATTAAAAAGATTACATTTTTCTAAAGACTTTTTTATGTAGGAGTGTATTAGGACTTGTCCTCATGGCAAGGGTTTTTGGATGGTTTTAAAGACGGTTTTCAGTTTGGAAAAACGTCTGTAAACCGACTGTCAACCTTTAGGCCATGTTCACACGGCTTATTTGGGCACATATTTCAGCCCGTAATTTGCGGCGTACTGCGCGAATTACGGACTTAAATACTGCCCAGGCATTACGGTAATCCACACTTCTCATAGAGAACTATGGATTACGTCTCCTCTCCCTGCTCGGCGAATCCGCCGCGGGGAGAGTTAAGTGACATGTCATTTACTAGCGGCGTATACGCACCGCTAGTAACGATAGTCTATGGGCCGGCGACGTGCCGGCCCCCCGCTCCTGCCAACGTTCCCGCCCCTCCCCCATCCACACGCCATAATTATGCCCCGTAATTAAGCCGTGTGAACATGGTCTTAGAATGGACTTCTATGGAAAATTCGAGCAGTGGTCCCCACTGCACGGAATTCCGCTGGACAGTTTTTCAAACTGTCAGTGGTCCGTAAAAGATTGAACATATTTGTTCTTCCGTCCGGTTTTCGGGTGGAATATGAACATCTCAATGCGAGGGGGAGGGCTTTTCTCTGCAAACAGCGGAGAAAAGCCGTCCCCCGGCGGCCGTGTGCACAGCCACAAAAACAGAGCAAATACTGGTCGGATAATCCGACCGGTGTATGCTCTGTGCCATGGGGACATGCCCTTAGAGTTCTTAATATTTGTTTGTGACTCAATACTTTGTTTCTATGTTAAATTATGTTTTTGCATTTAAATCGCATAACTACTTAAAACTTTTTTATCATCCTTTTCATGACATCAAGAGGCTATTTTTATTAACTATCTCTTTGTAATATATTTCTCTTTGGGTTGGCACGGGCATTGTGTGTAGGTTTTTTTCTTTCCTTTTTACTTTATTTAGGGTCATTAACAGTATAAAAAAAAATATAATGAAGTTCTCCATAGTAAATGAGGCATCATTGATGGAGGAAAACAAATCTTTGTGGTAATTCCACGTGATCACTATTAATAAGTATCAACATACACACAAGAGCTCTTGAGTCATATACAAATTATTTTGGAACTGTAGCTTAGCTCATTTAGAATTTTAAGATAAAAAATCCAAATTCTGAGAAAGAAAATCTAAGCTTATCTTAACATTTTACTTTTTTTTTTTTTTTTTTTACCAAGAACCATAATATTTGTAACATGGGTGCAGGAATTTTCTGCATGCACACTAACTTACTGACAACTTGTTCTGCTCCAGGGATGGTTATTTTGCTTCTATAGTTCTGACACTTCTGTTATATCCAACCAGAACCCTCCTCTGCCCTGACAAGGTCCAACTCTTAGGGCCACGTGTATGAAAACTGTTCAGGTCTAAAATTCACTTTGTTTCCCATAGCAATCAATCAGAGCTCCCCTTTCATTTAATATAGTGCTCTGGAAAAATGAGAGGTGGGCTCTGATTGGTTTCTATGGGAAACAAAGTGAGTTTTAGACCTGAACAGTTTTCATACATGTGGCCCTTAATCATTACTACTTACAGACTGATGTCTATGGTTTGGCTAAAAACCCAAGCCATGTTTCATGGCTCTTTAAACCCTCAATGGAGTTTTCTTACCACAATGAATAGCCTTTAACATGTAGGGAAAGGTAAATGAAGACTATTCCCAAATACAATGCTGTTTTGATTTTGCTTTGTCAGGAGATGAAGATTTTATCTACTTCTAGTATCTCCTAATTTCATCAGGTTATCGACCACCTTTCCCCACTCTCATTTTTATTCCACAAGTTGCCATCCAAACATGGTGAGTCACTCCCTGCTGAGTCTCATCTTTAGCACAGGAACTTGTTTGCATAAGTTAATGACAAGTTTAAACCCTTAAAGCTCTTCAACTTTGTGTACTACCGATTATAAACTTCCTGCACTCATATCACTGTAACAGGAATAGCTAAAAATAGCAGAGCTGATATACCAATTACTGTTATAAATCCACACACAGCTTAACCAGGAAGTGTGAGCCTGAACCTAAACTTATCTGGCTCTGTGAAACATCATAGTGAGACAACCCCTTTAAGAAGCATATTCCAGGGTTTTGGGGTGCAAGAACTTGTTTAGTTTCCATCAACATAGTTTAAGGCAGCATCCAAACGACACATATCAAAATACACATCCACTAGAGGTGCTGAGGACGTAGAAGAGAGCACATCATAGCCAACATCTGCTGCTGGTGCAGATATAACTTCATCACATACTGAATCAGATTTACTAAAACTAATTCTTAAACAGCATTAACTTACAAATCTGTTTGTCGATCACAACAAAAGCCATTGAAAAGCATTGAAAAAGTTGAGATAACTTTCTGTGCCGTGATATCATGGTGCATTATCTGTTGAGTTTATCTTTGCTACATCAGTAGTCTAAGAAAGTCTAAGGAAATGCCAAATATAATCACCATGGGTCACACTGTTTGATATTCTTGATGCATATTTACACACAGTTGTCTAACTTTATACCATTTTGTGACTGGTTTACTTCAAACTAATATTGTGTGCCTTAATTTGCAAACCAAGCCACACACCCTGTTAGTGAAGCCACACCCTTTGACACATCCTGTTGTCAGATTAGGGACAGACCATGTCAACAACACATAAATGTAGTGGACAGTATGTACTTCAGGGTTATTTTTTATACAAATTGAGCTAAAATTCTGATGCAATTGTTTTAATAAATGTGTCCCAATGATTTAAGTTCCCTTCCCAGTGTTTTCCAGTATTTGCTATAGTTTAGAGTCTAATATAGTAATAATATGGCTTTTGTTTATAGTAAAGAGGAGAGTCGATTTGGACAGATGTGAAAGTCCTTAGACGTCACTGTTTCCTTATTTTTGCTGTTTCCTGTGTTTTACAGATTTACAATACTCATAACTGGCACTTACTGTAAATAACACATTAGCTTTATTATAGAGATTGTTAAAATTCTGAGGATAACAATACATAGGATTTTATGTTTTATTACTTTTCTTTAAAAAAAAAAGTTTTTTAACATATGTTAGATTTTTTTTTATCCCACTAGGAGATGCTTGCTTTATGGTATCACCTTATGATTGTAATGTATTGGACTATAGCAAGAGTGTCCTTCAGCACAATATGGTCTGCACATTCTACATAAGATGTCCCAATGATCATTTTATCAGAACAAACTTCTCTTCGTTTACGTCTTATAAGTGCTATGATCAGTATTTTGTTGTTATGGGCCATTGAATGTCAATTACTACCACCAGTAACACCATCAGGAATTTCAGGGCTCCATACAGTGTCGTCCCCCGCCCTCCCCCCCAATATTACTATGTGACATCAATGTCAGTAGAATTGCACTGATACCAGATTTATATACAGTGTTCAGTGTGTTTTTGTAAAAACACTAGTAGAGAGACATGTATGAAGGAAGGCACTTCGAAGTGAATTGTCGAGTCTCGTTTTCAGTGTATAATGCGCCTGAATGTATGAAAGTGTTTTTTGTGCGATTATAAGTCTTAAGTTCGATGCACCTCGCCTATGTGATACGCGCATTATGGAACTTAGGTTCATTAGTAATGTACCTAACATGTATAAAGGCTGTAGATAGGCTGGAAATAAGAGAAAAGTCATTAGAATAGCGTGTCAGTGAATAGAAACTATGGTACTGGTCTTGCTTGGTGAACCACAGGTCCCAGCAATGCCTGTACTGTGCTGGCTCTTGTCGTATATAGAATAAAGGGTGAGAGCAGCAAAAATACATTTCAAATTTAATGTAGTAAAAATTAAAAAATCTGAACAACATCAGTGGGTTGTTTAATGTAAAACTGGTTTTAGAGTCCATTAAATTTAAATTAATTTTATAGGAGATATTTTTATATTTTTTTAATATTATAAATTTTTACATTAATTTTAGATGTTTTTTTAAATTAAATTTACATATAATTTTATATAATTTGATAACTTTAAAAAATTACTTTTATTATTGTACTGGTGTAAATTGAGAAATATTGGACATTTTTTGCCATAATGTCAAATCTAGCTCCGCTTGGACTCCTCAGGCCCAGACAGACCACACTGAAATAGGTCTGCCTGTCCGAATAGTAATGCGCCTAGTTTTGTCAAACCACATTCATATGTATGTCTAATAATATGAGTGTGGTATGACACGCCTCCATAACACCCCCAGAATGCCCCCAAAACGCCCCTCATGTTAGACGCATTAGAAAGTGTCGAGTCTTACGAACAATGTGCCTAACACATTCATTAACCGCATTAGACATTGTAGATTGCTCACTTAGGCGCATTTTACGCCAGAAAAGGGTGAAAAACCCGATCATACATGTCTCCCATAATCTTTTTTTTTCCTTTTGCTTCATTTTCTTAGGCCAATAACCACTTTCTGCCAGCTGAGCTGTGTCAGGGCTAAGTGTTTACGAGGTTAAGGGGTTAGAGTTCTTATTTGTATAATTTTCCATTTTAGGGTACATATGACTTTTTTCCATCTTTCATTCCAATTTTTTTGCAAAAGTGAGGAGACAAAGGCACAACATTTTTTAAATATTTTTTTTTGTCTCACATTGGCATTTGTACAAGTAATCACAAATACAATATTCTACAGTACTTATGTGTGACAGTTTATTGTCATTCAGGCAATCCCCTATTATACCTTGTCTCTGGTTACAATTAGCATACGTAGGAAGTTAAGTTAGGTAGGTAGCCTTTCAGTGGAATAACAAGTTCTAGACGAGGCAAACCAGCCAGGAAAGTAAAGGGTTAAAGCAGTAAACTATGTGCTCCCCTCACCTGACTACAGTGTAACAAGGGAATAGTTTTTTCCCCTTACCTGTTCCTGGGAGATGGCTGGCGGGGTCGGTCTCCGGGACATCTTGCTGCTAGCATAGTAACCATCAGATGTCTCTTCCAAGGTTCTGCCCAACTTGGTCTGGAACAGGTACCAGTGCAGGAAATAGAGGGGGCAGCTCCGGCCCACCCTAGCCACTGTCCAGAAGCGCCAGCCAGTCATCAGTACAGACACACACACTATACACATACAACGCTATACAAACACACTGTATACACACACTATATTCACATACACTATGTGCTACACTATACACACATGCTTCACACGCAACACTATACATACACTGTATACACACATACTACATAAACATATACACTAAATACACACACAAACAATAGGTACACACTATGGGCGACATGTATGAACGGGCTTTTCGCCTGTTTTTGGGAGTAAACTGCGCCTCCCGGCCCGAATCCCCCTGTCAGACGCAGGGATGCAGTGTTAGGCGCAGCGTTCGCCACTTTCAGCTGCGCCCCGCATGAAGGGGTAGGCAATGGGCGCGGTGTGGGCGCGGTGTAGGCGTTCCGGGGCGGGACACGGCATGTACGATCGTGTCCCCGAGGCATGTACGATCGCGGCTCGCCAAAGCGCGGCGCAATGCAGCGCTCTGCAGCTCCGACAAGCAGACCTAGTTTATTTTGGTCTAAATGCTCCGGCGGCGGCAAAGTGAAGCAAGAACGGAACATGCGAGGAAGCATATAGAAGATCGCAACAGAAATCTCGGCGCTCAGCTCATTGCAGCAGGAGTATGATTCCAAAAAAAATCGCCTTTATAAAGGCGGAAAACATTCTCAAAAAAGAGCTCAACCTCAAAAATAAAAAATATTTAAAAACAAAAACACTTTCCAAAAATCTAGAACGGCGCAATATCAAGAATTAGGATATTGGAAATACAGTCATTCAAATTCTGAAAGCTATTCTCATTGGTCGGCAGAAACCGGCCAATCAGAATAGGAGCGACAGTGAACCATTAAAACCTATGGAGAACTATTGACCAATCAGAATTAAAGGCGGGACAGTTCAAAATACAGTAAAAATGCTGAAAAGAGCTGATTGGCTGAGCTAGCGGGGGCTTGGCTATCTCGGCCAACCAGAATAGGAGCGACAGGGACCCATTATAGCCTATGGAGAAGTTTGAACCAATCAAAATCAAAGGCGGGACAGTTCAAAATACAGTAAAAATGCTGAAAAGAGCTGATTGGCTGAGCTAGCGGGGACTTGGCTATCCCAGCCAATCAGAGCGCGAGCTACTTCTCCCATTGTAGTCTATGGAGAGATGGGCGCAATGCAATCTCGGCTCTCAGCGCCGTGCGGCATGGAGTATGAATAAAAAAAAACATTTTTATTAGTTGTAAAATATCCTCTGAAAAAAGAGCTGAAACATTCTATAAACATAAATCAATTTAATCCCGAACAACGCGTTTTTCGCCGAGACCAGCGCTACATCGGGAATTGCAATATAGAAAATTGCCGGGAAATACAGTAATTCAAATTCTGTAAGCTATTCTGATGGGTCGGAAAAAAAAACACCAATCAGAAAGGAGCGACAAAACCATTTAAGCTATGGGGAGAACTGCCAAATCAGAATAGGAGCGACAACACCCATTTAAGCTAGGAGGAGAATTGACCAATCAAAAGGGACGACAAAGACCCATTTATATCCTATGAAAATTTTGGGGACCAATCAAAACAAAGGCGGGACAGTTCAAAATCAGTAAAAAGCAAAAAAGACTGTTTGGGTGAGCTAGCGGGGGCTTGGCTACCCAGCCAATAAAAGCGCGAGCTACTTCCCCCAGGGTAGTTATGGAGAGTGGGGAATGCAACTCGGGGACGCGCCGTGCGGCGGATATAAAAAAAAAATTTTTTTTTATTAAGTGTAAAAATTTATCGAAAAAGCGTAAAACCCTTCTCTAAAAATAAATCATTAAATCCCTAACAACGCGTTGTCGCCAGACCGGCGACATGGAATTGCAATAGAGAAAATTTGCCGGGAAATCAGTAATTCAATATTTTAAGCCATTTGATTGGTCGGCATAAACCGCCAAAGAATAGGAGCGCAGGGGCCCTTTCTAACCTATGGAGGAGAATTGCCAATCAGAATAGGAGCGACAGGGACCCATTAAAATTCCCTATAAAATTTTATTGCCCAAATCATATTAAAAGGGGCGGGGACATTTTCAAAATACAGTAAAAAGAGAAAAGACTGTTTGGGTTGAAGCGAGGGGGGCTGCCAGCTTACCAATCAGAGCGCAGCTACTTCTCATAGAATTCTAGGGGAAAAAGAAATGCAAAAAGGGAAAAGAGCTCTGTTTGTTTTGGCAAATTAAAAGCGCGGTTATTTGGACCAATGGGGAGCGAGCAACGCCCCTATGGTTTTCTAATACAATCGAAAAAAACCCCTGTACATGGGGAAAAAATCAAATGAAAGGGAAACAACAGAAGTTGTCCCGATGTGTTTTTTAAAATGAATAAAAATAGGGGGTAAAAAAAAAAATAAATTAAATCAAAAAAATTCCCTGTTTATATTTTTTTTTTCGTTACCCAAAAACTATTGATCCTTCCTAACGAAAAAAAGAAATAAACCTTTTTTTTAAAAATTTAATTTTTTTTTTTTTTTTACCCCCATATTATTATTCATTTTTTTTAACACACGGGACAATTTGGGCAGTATTATCATTTGTTTTGGCCATGTACAGTTTTATTTCAGTTTGTTTTAAAAAACCCTGGGGTCGTCGCTTCCCTTTGGGCCAAAAAACCCCGGCCTTTTTAAATTTAGCCAATCACAAACAGAGCCCCCGCTTGCGTTTTTTTTCCCATAGAACTCTATAGAAAGTACTTCGCTCTGATTGGGTAACTGGCGAGCCCCCCCGCTTCAACCAACACTCTTTTCTACCTTTTTACTGTATTTTAAATGTCCCGCCTTTGAATATGATTTGGCAATATTTTTTCCATAGGGTTTAAAAGGGTCCCTCGCTCCATTTATTGGTCAATTCTCCTCCATAGGTTAGAATGGGCCACGTCCCCCTATTTGATTGGGGTTTTTCACCAATCAGAAAGCTTAAACTATTTGAATTACTGTATTTCCCGGCAATTCTCTTTTTGCAATTCCTTAGTAGCCCGGTCTCGGGGACAAAAAGCTTGTTAGGGATTTAAATATTTTTTTTTAGAAAGGTTTCAGCATTTATCTGATAATGTTTTCCCCCTTAAAAAAAATTTTTTTTTTTCAAACTACTCGCACGCGCTGAGGGGAGATTGCTTGGGCCCCCTCTCTCCATAGACTACAAGGGGGAAGTACTGCGCTTGATTGGCTGGGTAGCCAAGCCCCTTCTAGCTCAACCATCAGCTCTTTTCTGCCTTTTTCTGATTTTTAACTGTTCCGCCCTTTTATTTTGATTGGGCCAAACTTCCCTAGGAAAATTTTAAAGGGTCTTTGTCGCTCCCATTCTGAGGGCAATTCCCTTCTAGCTTATAATGGGTCGTGCGCTACTATTTGATTTGGGAATTTCCTCCATAGCTTATAAAGGGTCTTTTCGCTCCTATTTGATTGGCTGGTTTATGGACCATCAGAATAGGTACTGATTTTTGAATTTCTGTATTTCCCCCAATTCTTTCTATTGAATTTCCCCCGTAGCGCCCCGGTCTCGGCGACAAAGTGTTGTTCGGGATTAAATTGATTTATGTTTTATAGAATGTTTCAGCTTTTTTCAGAAATTTTACAATAATAAAAAATTTATTTTTATCATACCCCTGCCGCACGGGCGAGCGCCGAATTTTAAATTTCGCCCATCCTTCCCTAGACTACAAAGGGGAAGTGCCGCGGGTCTGGTTTTGGCTGGGATAGCCAAGCCACCGGAAGCTGCCCCAAACAGTTTTTTTTCATTTTTTTCGGATTTTTTAACTGTCCCGCCCCTTTGATTTTGATTTGGTTCAAAAATTTTCCATAGGCATAATGGGCTTTTCGCTATACGATTGGGCCAGAAGCCAACCCCCGCTATCACCAATAGCTTTTTTCAGATTTTTACGTATTTTGAACTGTCCCCCCCCCCTTTATTCTGTTGGTCAATAGTAGTGAGAGCGATTACGTTGACTATCGTCATGGGTCAATAGTCGAATATCGCAAAATTTTCAATAAGTATCCCATAGTCGATAATAATTATCGCCGATGACCATTTAAAATCATGGGGGAAACAACACCTTCATTCTTAAAAACCCAAAAAAGGGATGGAAAGCTGAAATTAACACCACAAAAAGTCAAAAGGATACGGGCTAAAAATTTGGCAACACACTTAGGTTATAAAAACCACAAAAAAAACTCACAGACCCTTCACTTCCCCGTCC
Organism: Phyllomedusa bahiana; assembly: GCA_025379985.1. Lineage (NCBI taxonomy): Eukaryota > Metazoa > Chordata > Amphibia > Anura > Hylidae > Phyllomedusa > Phyllomedusa bahiana. Next base: position 12,486 of record JAODAL010011288.1, on the reverse strand, counting down.
CTTTCACCAAGCATGCCCTTAAAACCCCGCAACCCACAAATGAAAAAGGCCCGAAGGGATATGATTTGAACCATCATTTTTCTTGAACTGGCATTGAATATCCCTGTCCCGGGAAAGTTCCCCCTTATTGAATTTTCATTTAAACCATTCGTCCTGTACCGGTTGCCATTAAATGTTGAACAGATTAAAAAATCAAAAAAAATTTTAAAATTTTTTTTAACTGGCTTTCCCCACCTGCCCCTGGACCCAGTTGGGGGGGCCCCATTAAAACCGGGCTGACCCCCAAATTAAAAAAGGCCAGAAAAGGGTTTTTTGAAAACCCCCCATTTTATTGAATTTTGGACATAAATATATCTGTCGTCCCATATACCATTAAAAACCCGGTCTACCCAGTTTTAAAAATGTTTAAAAAGGAGTCTTTAAACCCCATTTTGGGGGGTTGAATGGGGGGTTTTGGGATTACCTGCCCTTGGGATGCGATGACCTTTTAAGTCTGACCCCTTTTTTTAAAAAGTTGAGGGAAAAAAAGTCTTTTGGGAACCCCCATTTTAGGCCCCTGGAAAAAACAAATCGTCCTTTTCCGCAGATGACCTTAAAACCCTTGCCCCAAATTAAAAAGGGGGAAAAGGAGTTTTTAAACCCACCATTTTATTGAAGGGACATTGGGAATCCCCTGTCCTGGACGCAGATGCCCCAAAACCTGCTACCCCAAATTAAAAAGGCGGGAAAAGGAGTTTTTAACCCCCATTTTGTTAAAAAGGACATTAACAATCTGTCCTGTACCGCGAAACCCTTTAAACCTGTTGACCCACAGTTTAAAAAGTGCAAAAAAGGAGTCTTTAACCACCATTTTAGTTTGAAGGGGACTTGATATCCCGTCCTGGCCCCAGTTTGACCTTTAAAACCTGTCTGCCCCAAAATTAAAAAGTGCGGGAAAAGGAGTTTTTGAACCACCTTTTTGTTGAATGGACATTAACATATCTGTCCTTTTCCGCGTTGACATTAAACCTGTCTGACCCACAGATTAAAAAGTGTGGGAAAAGGGGGTTTTAACCACCATTTTATTTGAATGGACTTGATATACCTGTCCTGGACTGCAGTTAAAACCATTTTTGTTCCCCCCAAATTAAATAAGTGCGGGGGAAAAAGGAGTCTTTAAACCCCACCATTTTAGTTGAACAGGGACTTTAAAAATTTGCCCGTACCGCAGTAGACCATTAAACCTGTCTGACCCACAGATTAAAAAGTTGGGAAAAGGAGTTTTTAACCCCCATTTTGTTGAACTGGAAATTGCTAACCTTTCTGTACCCATAGACCATTAAAATTTGACCAAACAGTTAAAAAATTTGTGGAAAAAGGCTTTGAACCCCCCTTTTTTTAGTTTCACTGGACATTGACTATATTGTCCGGTACGCAAAATGCCCCCTGAATTTTTGACCCACAGATACAAAGGGCACTATGTGTTTTGTACGGATGTATTTTTGGTTATTTTTTTGGTAATTGAATTTGTTTAAGAATTTTTTTTTTGGAAAAGTTTTAAATTTTTTATTTTTTTAATTTTACTTTTTTTTGCTTTTTTTCATTTGTGAAAATACAACATACACCCCCCCCTGCAGTTTTTAAAGGTTTTTTTTACATGTAGATGTGTTTTTTCTCCGCACACCCAATAAGAATAAAAAATGCCCTAATCATCCCCAAACACTTCTTGTTAAGAAAAATTGCCTCCGGCTTCTGAGATGTTTCGCCAATCAATTCAAGGGTTTTTTAATTTTTCTAAAATTTTTCAGTGATTAGGACAGACTCCCTGGGATAAATGAGCGCCCCATGTGACCCCAAACCCCCAAGAAAATTTTTAGGCCTAAATTGTGAAATTTTGTGTCCAGCGGGGGGCCCCTTTTTTGACATACTTAACCTCAGGAAATCCCTTTTTAAAATTGATTTTTTGAGAAATTTGAAGCTTTCTAATTCCCCCTAACGGTGGAGAGCCGTGCTGCCGTCAGCATCTGTTAAAACGGAGTCCAGCTGCCGGGCCAGATTACATGGGTGCGGTTTGAGAGCCCAGGCTAGCGTTGTCATTTATTAAACGCGGTTCAGCTCCCAGGGGGGGAGAAAATTTTTGGGTGCTGAAGCCCAGGCGGGCGTCTGTCTCTATTAAACGGTAAAAATGCCTTTGAGCGGGCAACGAAAACAGTCGTGCTAAAAAAAAGGAAAAAGGGGGGAGTGGAGGAAAGACCTCCAGCCCCTTCCTCTCACAGTCAAGACCGGGTGCGCTTGCCCCTCCTATGAGTGGGACCAATTGAGCTTCACTTGGAAATACGGGTGGTTAACCCCCCTGTTCCCCCCAGGGCCCTTTTTTTGGCATTTTTTTTCATTTTACTAACGTGTGGGGGAAAAATTGTCTGTTCTTTGTTCTCTGCCCGTGCCCCCTACCCATTCCTGAATAACCTAATTGGTCAATCTTCCTGTCCCTCCCTTGTCAATTAGAGGAAAATTTTTTTACCAGCTATTTTGTACATGCAAGTTTTTTAGTATTTAATTTAGAAAAACTTTTTAAATGGGGATGGAACCCCACCATTTTTTTGTTTCTCTTTTTAATTGTATTAAAAGGGGTTGTCTCAATTTCAGGTTTGCTGCATTTTTAAAGATCTTGAAAAAAACAATCATGTTGCAAAAATGTGCCCATTAACGTGTCCTAACCTATTCCTGTTTCTAAAAGCACCATCCCCCTTGAGCCCTCTTGACAATGTGAAGAACAAATGTCTGTTGAAACAACATTTTTAAAATAGGCCCTTTTAGTCTAGTGCATTTCAAGCAAAATGCCCCCAAAAATTCAAAACATGACCCATGAGCCATTTTGACATTGTGAAGAAAAAATGTCTGTTAGAAACAAATTTTTTAAATGGGGCCCTGTTGTTAGGGCATGAACGAAAAAATGAAAAAAAATTAAAATGACCTTAGCCATTTAAAATTTGTAAAGAAAAATTTTTAAAAAACAATTTTTTTAAAGCCCTGTTTTTTTGCTGATTTCAAAGCACATGACCCAAAAAAAATATAAAATTACTTTCAGCCACTTTTAAAAAATTTTTTGAGGGAAAATCATTTTAAAAACCCCACATTTCTGTTCCAAAAAGGGACCTGATTTTTGTGTATCCAAAAAAATGCCCCCAAAAATTTATAAAATGACTTCTCAGCCATTTAAAAATTGGGGGGGAAAAAAATCCACTTAAAAAGCCACATTTTTTTAAAAGGGCCATATTATAGCTGTTCTCAAAAGAAACCGACCCAAAAATTTTTAAATATGATTTTCAGCCCTTTTAAAAATTTTTGTGAGGGGGGAAATGCACTTAGAAGCCCATTTAATTTCCAAAGGCCCATAATTATAGCTGTTCTCACACAACATGCCCCCCAAAAATTATAAATATGATTCTCGCCCTTTTAAAATTTGAAGGAAAATCCCCATTAAAAGAAACATTTCTGTTCAAAAGGAAAACCATAATTAATTTGTGTATCTCACAGCAACATGACCTAAAAAAACCTGACAATGCGAAAAATTCAAAAAGATAAAAGTGATAAATGGAATAGGGGTTTGTCTGAAACCTTGTGTCTTTACAGTCTCCCCCAACAAAACCCGGGCAAAATAAAATTGTTGGGGAAAAGAAATAAAATTGCATAAAAATAAAACATTTTAAAAAAAAGTTTTCAAGGGGACCATTTTGTTTTGAAGGGAAGTGAAGTAACCGGAAACTAATCGGGACCCCGAAATTGGGGCCACAACATTTCAGAGATCCATGCCTATTATTTGATGAAAGTCAAAACATCCACATTATTGGGAAAAAGCCGGATGGTTTGTCTGAAATTGACTCCTAGCTGTGTGAAGGCCCCTAATATGACGCTGGCTGTGGGTAGGAAAACACCTCTAGGGCGTGGCGAAGCGAGCTGGCCCCATTTGTCCATTTGGACCCCCAAAATCTTTTGGGGTGGAACACATACAAAAACATGGGGTTTTGGGGGGAAAGAAGTCTGACCTATTTAAAGCTGGTTTCTGTGTTTGGGAGTGTGCCCTGCATTGGGGTTGGTGGGTGGTAAATAAAAAGCCAGAGGTCACACATTAGGCTTCTGCACCTTGCCCGCTGCTGCCGCTACGGCTACTTTGGGACCACTGCGTCACGTCGCTGGTTTTTCCCCCGTGACTTTGAGGAACTGAAGCAGACCAACAGAGTTCCAGTTTATCAATCAGCAAGGTTCCATTTTTCCGCATTTTTTCTTATTTGGGTGGGTGGAAGGGAAATGCCGATTTTTTTTTTGTACCCCCGGGGGCCAGGAGGGGGGCCCCCATAAAAAGTTGTTCATTTTTTGGCCTTTAAACGGGGGATCAGTTGGAGGAAATGGAGCAAACCAAGCACTAGTGAGAGATGGAGCCTTGATTTCCAAGTCTGGGTGAGGGGGGACTGCAAATGATCTTCCCCCATTTCCCCCTAAATTGCGCCAACCCTTTCCAAAGGGAGGGCGTCGGTAACATCGGGTGTTAGGAATCCCCCCTCCTCCCCTCCGCTTCCCCCCACAGCTTAACAAATCCTGACTTGCCCGAATGATGCACCCTGAGATTTATGCGCGCCTTGCATAGCCCTGACCCCGAACCATGCCCAATGAAGACCCATAAAAATTAAAAAAGTCGGGCCTTGTGGATTTCCGACGGAGAGAAAAAGGTCCGTGTCTGCATCTCGTCTTCTCTTTCCCTTTGTGCTGGCGGGGAACTGTTTTTCAGGTGTCCAAAATCGTTCCAGAATAAGATCACCACAATGCTATGGACAAGGGGATCGTGCACTGACATTTTGGTGGGTTCTTCAAAATGGCAAAGGGTGGTCGAGCCTTTTACCCCGCCTCCACCTCGGTGGCCTCAACCCCCCGAGGTCCGCACCCCTGCTTGTCAGGCCTGTGTCACTTGTTGCGTAATGGCATTGCGCGGCCACAATCGTGGAGCAAGTGGGGGGTGAATTCCCAGCGTGTTGCCAAAATTTTAACATGAAGGTGACGGGGAGGGCGAGCTGTGCGCAACCGCAGGGGGACGAACAGGGTGGGGAACGGCGGAAGGCGAACTCGACTCGAGCCCCCTTCCCCCAGAGGCATCCAGACCGGGAGCTTTTAGAAATTTTGGCGACAAGGTTATGACAGTGGGGCCCGGCAAAGGGGTGTGCTCCAGCCTACCCTTTAAGGGGAGCCCGAGATTTTTGCCCCCTTATGCACACCACCTTCCTGGGGACAAGGCTCTTGTCACCCAGCCCGGCTTGGTTTTCGTTTGGGAGGGGCCCCCACCCCTCCCACCTGTGTGTGGACGGTCTCTCAGTTAATTTTTCAAAAAACCCGGCTGGGTTTTTTGGGCAAGGATGCCCCAGAGGCCTTGGGGAAAACCCGACCATCCCTGCGGTTTTGAAGGGAAGGGCCCCCTGAGACCCCGTCACCCCCCGAGACACCAACTCACCCCGGAGTTTAAAAGAGAATAGGGGTTGGCGGCTTACTTTTCCATTTGTCGGTGGTTAAATGGCTTTTCCCGGACACAATGAAAAAACCCGGGGTGAAAAATTTTTGAGGGAAAGTGGCTCCAGGGCAGGGCGCTTTTTGGCAAGAAATGCCTGCTCGGATCTGGAAAATTGGGGGGGAGGAAATGGGCCCCTACGTGGGGGAACCCATCTTTTTGTCAAAACGGAAAGGCAACAAATTTCCCCAAGGAAAAAACCCCTGAATCGAATTCAGGGGTTTTTTTGATGGTTTGGGTTAAAAGGGTTTTTCTGTCCCCAAATGGGAAACGAAGGTGGGGCCCCAACTGGGGCCCTGCGGCGTGCGGGGTTTAAATGTAAGGAGAAAAGGGTAGGATGGGTCTCTGGTTTGTGCGGTGGTTTCCCGGGGGCGGGGACTAAAGCGGAGGCTATCACCGATCATGGACCCCTGAAAAATCCTAAAAGGGAAAGCTGGTGGTGGGGAGGAGGGGGGGGGAGGAGGGAGGCCCAAAAAGGGGTTGACAAAGGTGGTTGGAGGCCCGGGCTCGCGGTCTGGCCTTTTTTCAAAACTCCTCCATTTTCAAACCCCTCTTCCTGCATTGTAACATTTGGTGGGGTTAAAAACACCTTTTAAATTTGCCCTTTACCTTATGCGTTTACGGTAAAAAAAGGCCAATCTTTGGGTGAAATTAACCCCTTCTTTAAAAAAAGCCCAGGGGAGGGTCCCGGACCTTTTGAGGCGTTCAGGGCGGGGTTTTCGTGACCGTTGGCGGAATAAAAATCAAGATTTAAGATTTTTTTTTTGAGGGTGACCCTATGGGCACCAAAATGTTTCCTCCTGCAATGATGACCCCGCAGGGGGGGGTTCTGCTGAAAGACCCGTTTCGGCAATATCGTCATTCACTCCAACCAGGGGGACTTGGTGTTGGGGTTTTGGGGATCAAGGCGGGCAAACCCGCCATGTGAAAAAAAAATACTGAAATGTTAGGGATAAAAAAAGGTATTTTTTGGCACCTCTCAACCTGTGGTGTTTCAAAATTGCGATTAAAAATTTAACTGCAAGGTGGCCTTATCAAAAAAGCTGGGCCGTGACTTTACAGCAGTGTGCCCCTTTAAAATTCTCTGCCTAATACCAAAAATCTGCAAATCTCTGATCTAACTAATTCTAAGGATCACAGCTAAAAGTAGAGCTGTCTCTGTGAAAAAATAGAATAATTTCGTGAGCTTTTTGCTGAGCTGTTTGGCAGGGAGAGGAACGTCCTTGCTAGAGACGCGAACACATGTAGAACAGGAGGGCTGTTCTAGAAAAACGAGGTATGTGTTTTTTCCAGCCAATCCAACCCTAAACATCCCAGTCTGACGTTTCAAAACATCTACCCTGTCTATTCTGTAATTGTTTTGCGGGCCCGCCAAAAATGACGGGGAAAGCGCCGAAAAGGCGCGTATTAATAGTTTATGCACGTTTTTTAAAACCTAAATTATCGGTGCTAAAAAATCCGTTTAAGTAAATTTCCGTGCCATTTCAATTTTTGTCGTAAAAAATGCAACATAGTAAATATTCTCCATGGTTTTAATGGTTCACTGTCGCTCCTATTCTGATTGGGGCCGGGGTTTCTGCCGACCAATTTAAAAGTGTTTTAGAATTTGAATTACTGTATTTCCGGCAATTTTAAGATCCCAATTCTTGAATTAGGATATTGGAAAGTGTTTTGTTTTATGTATTTTTTATTTTTTAGGTTTTGGAGCTCTTTTTCTGAGAAGTTTAACGCCCTTTATAAAGGGTTTTTTTATTCATACTCCGTACCGCTGTGAAAAGATTTTTGCTGTTCTCCAGCCCTTTCGCTCGGGGAACAGATTTTCGCGCAGTTCCTTCTGCGCCTAAGTCCAACTGCGCCCCTGTCCCGCACTGCGCCCCCACTGGCGAGGCGCGGGGGGACTTTTGCCCCCTTGATGAGGGCATACCTCGGGCGGGAATCATGGCGCAGCCCGCACTGGCCCAAGTCCCGCACTGCGCCTCAAAACTGGGAGGCCCCGGGGGACTTTACATAGGATGTATGAGCGAGCCCCCGTGCCGAATAAATCAGGCGCAAAATTTCGCCGGAGACGGCGGAAAGGTGCCCCCGACCCGGCGAGATTCATACATTTTCCCCAAATAAAAGCCAAAACTTTTACATTTTGCCCCATAAAAAAATATTTGCCCCTACATATAATAGTAATAATAAAAATTAATAATAATAATAATAAAAATTTAATTTCTTTATTTTATTAGCACCAAAAAATTCCCGCAGCACTTTACAATTGGAGGGAAAAGTAAAGAAAAGGAAAACAAAAGGGTTTCCCAAAATAAAAAGCTATTTAAAAAGATAAGCACGGGGGTGCGAGAGCCCTGCTCCAAGAGCTTACAATTTGTATTGGGAAATTTTGGGTGAGACAAAGGGTGAAATTTGGGCTCGTTTTATAAGGGTCCACCCCTTGTTTCAAAAATTTTGGGGAAAAATGGGGGCAAAAAAAAGTGGATGAACCCGGGCCACCCAGACCAAACAACATATACAAAAAAGTCCCTGTGAATGCCCAAGCCCAGGAAAGTGGGTAAAAAGCAAATTGAGGATTTTTTTTACATTTAAAAAAGGGGGGCGCTAGAGCTTCTCACTCCTTTCCCCCTAATGTCTCGGATAAGCAGAAGGGTTAGTGGAGTGCAAAAAAAAACAATTTTTGGGAAACTCCCCACCTATATAGGTGCTCTCCCTAAGGGGAGTTTTTCCCTTTTTGAGCAACCCCTTTTCCGCCACTCAGCCAAGGGTGCAATTTCCTGCTCTTTTACTGACCAGGGGGAAAACACCAAAATGGCTGTCAATATGAGTTTATGCGGCTTGACTTTAAAAATCCCTTCCTGCTTTCCCAAAAAATTTAATGGGCACAAAAGCAAATTGGGAATTTGTTACATCCAAAGAGGGTGCTAGAAATTCCCCCAGCTTTATTTCCCAAATGCCTTGGATAAGCGATGCTTCGTTTGGGTTTGAGTGTGCCTGGGTCTATGGGGTAACCCTGTTTTTTAGAGAAATTTGGGGCACATGCAAAATTTTTTGGGGACGGGCAAAGGGAGGGTTTGGATGAGAGAGGTGTGTTTTTTTCAGATCATCAAACAGAGCGCCCGAGGCCCGGGGTTGGGGGGTAGACAGAGATGGGGAGGAGAATGTAGGGAGGGCAAACACTGTGGAGAAGCTTTATGGGGGAGAGTGGGTGAGGTTTTTCGTTTCTGTACTGAATGGGAAAAACCCTGCAGTTAAAGACAAGGGTACAGGCATCAGAAAAGGGGGAAATGGGAAAAAAATGACCCGGCTGTGCATTCAGGACAGATTTGGGGAGAGGAGAGTTTGCAGAGAGGAAGACCGATAAAAAGGATTTCAGTGTCAAGACGAGAAAGGGAAAAAGAGCAACAGTTTGAGTCTGGGTTGTTTCCCAGTGGAAAAAAACGAACGGATTCTGGGATTTTTCTTGAGGTCCGGTTTACAGGGTTGGGGAAGTGGGCTGGGTATAGAGAGTGAAGGGGGCCCGGTCGAAACTAGAATTTTTCCCCCAAACAGCGGGCCTTTCTGCCTAGGGGGTTTTTTGGGGGTACCAACCATGAGACGAAAAAAAGGAGATGGGGGTTTTGGGTTTTTTTTAAGAAGGTGGGATGACTATAAGTTCAGTTTTATTGAGGTTTAGTTTGAGATAGAGATAGAGAGAGGACATGATGTCAGAGACAGCAGACAGACAGTCACTGGTGTTTTGTAGCAGAGCGGGAGTGATGTTATGGGAAGAGGTGTATAGTTGAGTGTCATCAGCGTAGAGATAGTACTGGAAGCCAAATCTGCTGATGGTTTGTCCAATGGGGGCTGTGTAGATTGAGAAGAGGAGAGGACCTAGAACTGATCCCTGCGGAACCCCAACTTGGAGAGGAAGAAAGGAGGAGGTAGAACCTGAACATGAGACACTGAAGGAGCGGTCAGAGAGTTAGGATGAGAACCAAGAGAGAGCGGTGCCCTGATGCCGATGGGATCATATATGCCCACATAACATATACACACTGAATGCATACATGAACCATATAAAAACACTATATATGCAAAAAAAAACAAACAAATACACACATGATATATCCACACATAAGCATTATACTGTATAAGCACAATTAATACTGATACGTATTATACCTACACTGCATTCACACACTTTATATATAATTTATAATAAGCAGACCAGACCCTCCCATTCACTATGCCACGCCAGGTCCTCTCTCTCACCAGGTTGCATCTAGCCCTTGTTTTTCCTGAGCTGCGCCCTGGCCCTTTCCTTTACTGGGCCTTTTTTAACTAAGCCCTTTCTTAAACTAGGCTGCGCAAGGCCCTTTTTTATACTAGGCTCCACCAGGGCCTTTTCCTTTACTGGGCCGAGTCAAGGTTATTTCTTATACCGGGTGGCACTGGACCCTTTCTTATACCGGGTCGCGCTGGGCCCTTTCTTTTACAGGGCCACACCAGGGCCCTCCCTCACACTGGGCCTCACCAAGACCCTCCCTCACATGATGCTGGCGATTAATTTATGCTGAGGACCATCCGCAGCGAAGCTGCAACATTGCTGGCCGACTTTTGAATGTTTGGAAACCTTTTTAACTTAGAAGTTAGAAAAAACCCCCCCAAAAAAAGGCCCCTTTTCACTATGGCCTGTCCCCCTTTTTGTATGCCCTTTTGATGGCCCTGGGGTACCATTCTGTGCATTTGAAGATTGTCTTGCCAGTACCCTAAGTAGGGTTGGTGTTCATTGTCCTCTTCCCTGAGGTCCAGTGTTTAATACCCTTGCCCATGAATATCTTTTTGTAGGAAAAAACAAGTTGTTGCATTTATGATATCTAACCTTACTATTTGAGCTCTCTGCTATATGGCACTATTATCCATATTTTAGTTACTGCTACTATTGTTGGTTGAACCTACTGCTGTTCCATTTGATACAGGTGCAACCAAATTTGTAAAAAAAAATTGGGTTTGGGGCTTAATCCTAACTGTTACCTTAGCTCAAAGTTGGTTAGTCCCATAACCCTTCCTTTTGGAATGCACCATGGCCGACGTCAATTTGGGGCCCCCAGAGTGCAAAAATTAGCTCTTTAAAAAACCCTTTTAAAGACTGTAACCTTCACAATTTACTCCAAAACACGATTTTGTCCAACCCGAATTGGATTTTACTTTTAATTTGACTTTGACTTAAACTGGAAATGCAACACAAAGTGTCACTTTTGCTGCTGTTTAATTTTTCTTTCATTCGGTGATGGGGACTGCTGGGTCCTATGAATTTTGGCTACACCCCTGTAGGCAGCCCTTTACTGCTTTCATTGCTTCCCTATAGCTAATTACTTTGGAGTAGTGTTGAGCAATTTTCATTGGCCCCTCGAGATTGGTCGAAAGGTCGATAGGTTTACCTATCCCTCGAAAAAGAGAAAATCGGAAAAGTTTAGCCCGTTTGGGTTTTGAAACCCATGCCATTAAAGTTATGGGGGGAGCAAAAACAAAACCCTTTTTGTTTAAAAACCCAAACGGGCCCGGAGAAGTGGAATTAAAAAATCCACAAAAGTCAAAAGGATACGTGTACAAAATTAGGCAACACACTTAAAGGTTTTTAAAAGCCACAAAAAAAAAAAAAACACACAACATTTTACTATCCTGTCTTTGTTTCCAAAAGCCCTGACCCTTAACCTGCATCACCCCCAAATTAAAAAGTGCCAAAAAGGGCAGTATGATTTGAACCAAACATCTTAAATTTAACTGGACATTGAATAAACCCACACCTGGTCGCAGCAAAGGGGCCCCCAAAACCCTTATGAGCCCAGATTTTAAAAGTGGGAAAAAAGGAGTTTTTCAACCCCATTTTTGTTTCACTGGACATTGACTTTTACATTTTCTGGGCCAAAAAGCAGAGCCCCAAAACCCGCATGCCCCCGATTCAAAAGTGCCGGAAAAAGAAATCTTTCAAACCCCCATTATAGTTTCCCCTTGGGGGAAAATTTCTGTCCCCCGTCCCGGGGGCCCAAAAGCTGAGCCCCCCAAAAATGCATGACCCAGATTAAAAAGTGCGGGGAAAAAGGGTCTTTCAACCACCCTTTTAGTTTTATGGGACATTGATTTTACCCGTCCTGGGCCCCCAAACCCTGAGCCCCAAACCTGCATGACCCCCCCATTTAAAAAAATGCCGGAAAAAAAGGGGTTTTTTAAACCCACCTTTTAGTTTCACTGGAAATTTGGGTATACCGTTCCTGGGCCACAGCATGAAACCCCAAAAAATGCATGACCCCAAAATTTAAAAAAAGCCCGGAAAAAGGGTTTTTTCAACACCCCTTTTTGTTTCACTGGGGCATTGATTTATCCTGTCCTGTACCCAGGGAAAGACCATTAAACCCCTTGAAACCCCCGATTCCCCAAAAGGTGGGAAAAAAGGGGTCCCTTTTAAAAACCCCTTTTAGTTTCATGGGGCATTGACCAAAAATCCTTTCCCCGTACCCCAAAAATTTACCAAATTTAAAACTGTCTGACCACAAAATTCAAAAAAGGGGGAGAAAAAGGAAATCTTTCAACCACCCCCTTTTAGTTTTTAATGGGCATTGACTATAAACGTCTGACCCCAGAATGACCAAATTAAAACCCCTCTTGACCCACAAAAATTTAAAAATGCCGGGGAAAAGGAGTCTTTCAAAAAACCAAATTTTTTTTTCACCCCGGACATTGACTATATCTGTCCTGTACCGCCCGAATGAACCCTTTTAAATCTGTCCCCGACCACAATTCAAAAAAAGCCCGGGAAAAAGGGAAATCTTTCAAAACCCCCATTTTTAGTTTCACTGGACATTGACTATATCTGTCCCCGTACCGCAGAATGACCATTAAAAAATTTTCTGAACCCCCAGATTCAAAGTTTCCCGGGGGGAAAAGGGGTCTTTCAACCCCCATTTTTTGTTTCACTG
>JAODAL010011287.1:0-100744 GCA_025379985.1 Phyllomedusa bahiana | reverse complement strand
TTTGTGTTTTCCCTTTTTTTCATTTTTTTTTTTTTTTTTTTTTTCTCTTTGTCACTTTTTATTTTTTTTTCCCCCCAAAGGGGAATTTGAATGAGAGATCTTTAAAACTCTCATTAAATTAGGAATCAGTGAAATAACTTGTTGCTTTTCCCCGGGTTTTCCTAGGGAAACTGTCAGTCACGATGCCGGGCCATGCCCCCCAGGGCGGGGGCTGGGCATCGTGACGTCACAGAAAACCCGGGAAGGGCATTTTTCTCCCCTCCGTGCGTCTCCCCAGGGGGGAAAGGAGCTGAAACGGATCTTGCAAACCCGGGTGCCCCTGTTTCCCTTCGAAAAGAGACCCCAGGGGGACCCGTTCCCCTCCTGCGTCTTTCCTTAGAAAATTGCGACCTGCGTCGCGAAAATTTAAAGGGGGTTAAAACCCCCCCCCCCCCCCCCCCCCCCGGAGCGTTTCCGGGTTCCCCGGGGCCGACGCTGCGGGATGTCTCTTTTAATAAAACACTGCCCGACCCGCGGCCCGAAGCGCAAACTTTGCTTTAGAGTTCGGGCAAATCCTCGGGACAAATCCAACGCCCCGGGGGCGTGAACCCCCCAAAAAGACCGGGGAACTATAGATTTTGTCAAAGGGTTTTTTTGGGGGGGTTTTAAATTTAAATTCTACACAAAGGAAGGGGAAAACCCAACCCCCATTTGTACCACCCTTTAAACAGAAAACCAAGTGGAGGTAGCTTTTAACTCCCTAAAACATATTTGGGTAAAAGGGGGGTTGGGCCCCAAAAGTGTCTCCTCTTCTAATAACAAATCTACAATTTTCATAAAAAATTTCAGCAAAATTGGGAAACCGTCGTAAGATAGGCAGATTTTTTTCCCAAAATCTTAATTTCAATAAAAACGATTACTGTACTTGGGAATGAAAAGGGAACTGGTGTCCCCATCCTGAGAGAGGTTATTAAAACGTTTCGAGGGACAATGTAACCAAATCAGGGGTCTCGAACGTTTAAGAAAAACCTATCTTCCCCCTCCAACACCTTTGGGGGGAAAAGGGCTACAAGTAACTTTGTTTTTGATTCCGAAACCCAAAAGCGAAAGGGTTTTTAACATCTGAAAAGCCCTTTAATCCTGGGAAAATCACCAACGGAAAAGCCCGAAAAGAAAATCGCGGGGGATGGGCAAAGGCATGAAAATATCGCATTAAACCCCCAAAGGGGGGGGCGGAATAAGGCTTTTGACCCCCCTTTTTTGAAAAATCACCAACCAAACAGTAAATCCAAAAAAGAAAGGAAAGTGGATCACTGGGAAAGGGTGAAACCAAGGGCCCCCTCATTGTCATTGAGAAAAAAGGAAAAATTTAGGTAAATTTGATGACTCCCCATCCCAGACAATGAGGGGTTTCATCGAAAAAAAGCCCCCAAAAAAGTGAATTTAAGCAGAAAAGGGGTTTTGTTTCTGAAAAAATGAAACCCTGATTCCCACCAAAACATGTTAAAAAATTCCCAGTGAGGGGGAAAAATTTACCCCCATTGGCGCTCCCACAGTCGGAGAAAAAATTGATTTAACAAATTGAAAAAAATTTTTGTTTCCCCAAAAAATATGCCCCAAAATCCAAAAAATAAACAATCAAGTCCTCAGTGTATTTAACTAAAGTTTTTTACAGATGATAAGCTAGGGCTATTTTAAACCCCTTTCTTTAGGGTTTCGGGGAAAACAAAGGGAAAAAATCAAAAGGCAATTTTCCAAATGAAAAGAAGGGCCCCCAATGAAATTCATCAAATATTTGTAATGTTTGTTTACTGTCCCTAACTTTACCGGCACACGAGTAACGAGGGGCTGCAGCAGGGAATCCACCCAATCAACACAGTCTCTCGTGTAAAGAACAAGTGACGGAATATGATAGGACGCAAGGGGGGAGAGGTGGTGGATTTGTATGAATTTTGGGAAAAACAGTGGAAAATGGCTGCCCTGGCGACTCAATAAGTAGGTATTTGACTTGTTTTCTAATTAAGAATACCCTAGTCATTTACCATCTTGTAATATGGCTGAGTCTATTTATTCTTGAATAATGTCAGTGGTTCACATGAAAGCCACCTGTTCCTTATAAAAAAGACCGATTCATAAACCACCACCTATCCCCTGTAGCCATCATGATGATAATATTTGTCATTACTTCTATGTTCCTGGACTGCCGCTGTTGTCCTGATGTCAGTTGCTGGGGTAATTGTTGAACCATTACTCGTGAATAGATTCCTCCTGGATTTTTTAAATCCTTTCAACCACCATCTGATAATGATCCATAACCTCCACTCTGCATGTTAGGATAAAAATTGTGGGTTTCTGCCTAAAGGGAATTTGATGAATAAACCTTAATGTGTTGAACACTATCACGTTCCATATCTTGTAATGGCATAATGTTACTGCTCATGAAAATTCATATTGCAATATTCATTACCCATGGGGAAATGTTATGATTGAAGAGATTTTTACAATGGGAATGAATCTGAAGAAAAAAACGCCGTAATGTCCAAGGTCCGAACATAAACCTTTTGACATTCCAAACATGTATTAAAAACATTAAAGTCATTAGTAGGTACAAAAGTCCATACCTTTAGTTAACACGTCCATGTGGTATTTGGAGAGATCACAAGAGGGAGAAATATTGAGAACGGCAATCATGTTCATCCAAATTAAATGGAAGCTAATTCCGTTTGCTCGGGTTGACACATTTCCTGTGTTTTCTACGGCACGTTTTTGCGAGCCGTTGCGTTTTTTGAAACCTTCTTTACTGGAACTTCACTATCAATTGGAGCCTCATTCACACTGGACGACATGCCACCTGGCGCCTTTGAATCAGAGTTCTGTTGTTGAGACAAAAAACTGACATTCTTACGTTCTTTTCTGTCGTCTCCCCATGGAACTTTTCAGGATAGAGTGATATTTCTGATAGTATGTGAAGCATAATCATACGACATGTCCCAAAGAATAATCCTATTGATCACGTTGAAATTTTGGTTTCTTAATTTTAAACAATGTCATCTTCCTAGGATTTCAAGTATAACGCATTGTTGACATTGAGATCCTGTGTTTTGTTGCAAATGAGAAATTTCGTTAATGAGGCTTGAACAGTTCTGATCTCCAATTTTAAAGATTTTCTAATTTTTCCTGTTCATGCTTAATAATCAGATCAAAAGTTGTAAGGAAACAATATGTTGTTTCCCTTTCCATTATGATAGAATCCCCTGAGAATCTATATCACAGTTGAAGATTTTTTGATGCATAAACCCTGGGATATATTTCTTTGAACGTACTTGCTCTATGTTGTTACAGTCCCACCAGGTATGCGTATTTCCAAGAGGATAATTTCTCACGCTTGTGCTTGAGGATAAACAAATCACGACATATTTTTCAGGGAAGCAGTTCTAAATAACCATCCTCAGCTCTTTGGAGCGAAGACAGCTCCTGATCACCGTCATGTGTATTCAGTGTAAGTGCCTTTTCCATGAGGCTATTGTCAAGGCAAGTTCTGAGGTCTGTTGTCATTTTCTTCTTATAGATGACACAACAATGCAGGTGTCCAGTGAATAATACTGTGATTAAAATATCATAAGCTAGGTGAGCACGGTCCAAGCCCTCCACAGCAATACAGTCCAAGACACACAAAGTCCAGCTCAACTGATTTGAATAATTGATTGCGGACAGCCAGCAGGTGCACGGGTCTGGCTGGGAGGCACCAGCCTTTTGCAACTAGAGTCAAAGAAGTCCGCATGGGGTTTGGCAGAAAAGATCAGCACGTTGGATAAATATGTGTTATCATAATTATTAAAATCCAGACACGACAGGACAGAGTCAAAGCGTTTAGGTAAGCACCCTTAAACATGACTTAAAAAACAGACACTTTTTTTTTTTTCTTTTTTTTTTTTTTTTTCTTCCTCTCTACATCTTTGTACACACTCATTTTCATTTTTTTTTATTATTTTTATCACATCATTTTTGTTTTCATTTTTTTTTTTCCCTTTCCTTTTTTTTTCTCTACATCTTTTTACACACTCATTTTCATATAATATTTTTTTTCTTCTTTTTTTTTTTTTTTTATTTAATTATATTTATTTACACATTAATTTTCATGTTTTTTTTGTTTTTTTGTTCTTCTCTCCATTACATTTACTCATACACTCATTCTCACATTCAATTTTTTTCTTTTTTCCGTTTTTTTTCTTTCCCCCATTCACCTTTATTCTCACTCATGTTTATGTTCCTTTTTTTTTTTTCTTCTCCCCACATTTATTAACATATTCATTTTCATGTTTTTTTTTTTTTTTTTTTTCTCTCCTCACATCTATTCACACATTTATCTTCATGGTTTTTTTTTGTTTTTTTTTTTGCAAGGAGACTTTGTCATACATGTTTTGCCTGTGTCTTTAAATATGTTCTAAAAAAACGGTATGTTATTTGATTATTGTCACATGATATGTGTTTCTGACAGACCCCATTGGTTTTGATTTCTTTTAAAATATGTTTATTGAGTGTCTGTTTTTAAGTCATGATTATGGGTGCTTACACGAAATGCGTTGTATCTGGTCTGTCGTGTCTGCGTTTTTAATGATTTGATTCAATAAAGAAGATTTTGTTTTGTTTATCCAACGGTGTGGATATTTTCGCCATTCCATGCGGACGTCTTGTCTCTATTCACAGGTCTGGTGCTCCCAGCCAGACCCGTGACCTGCTGGCTGTCACAATTCAATTAATTCAATTCAGGTGAGACTGGACTTTGGGTGTCTTGGACTGTTTGAGGACATGGGCAGCTCAGGAAAGCTGGTGTGGGGAGGAGGGGAGGGGAGGACAGAGGGTGTGACAGGCAGTTGGAAGCGGGATCGGTGTGGCCCTTTTTTGGCCAAAGTGTTCCTCCATTTCAACTCGTGCATTCGCTGCATGTGACTAGACATATTGGTGTGGTTAAACACTAAGATTATGCCCCTCTACTGATGCGTTTCGGCAAAATGCGGCAATGACCACGCTGGTTGAATTCAGAGGCTTGCTCAAAAAAGGCCCAGGCCTGTGAGGTCCTGACCTTTTCGACGGCGATTAAGCGTGGAGCGGTGTTTCAGATGATCGTTGCTGAGGAATTATATCAGAGGACTTGTGCGAACCGCCCTCTCTTTTTTGAGGCGGGACAGTACTGACAGTACCATCGTCTTCCTCCTCGTCCAGTGATGAAAAGACCACATTGGATCCGCAATGTCGTCGTCATCATCATCATCATCATCATCATCAACACATGTGAATTCCTCGTCCTGACATGCTGCATCCAGGAGCTGCGGGCTACAAACAACAGGCACTGCAAGACGTTGCTGACCACCAGGGATTTTTGCCGTTTGACCGGCTTCCTTCTCCTCCTCTGATGGCATCAGCGATTGGGCATCAGAGCAGACAAAATCATCCTCTTTGGCCTCTTGATCTTTTGAAATGCCTTCTAACCCCAACCGCATTTGGTCATCTAAGAGGTCTTCAGAAAATGGATTATCCACAGTGGTGGGTACATCAGTTGACATTTGGTCTGCCTTCGCTTCAGGTTGGACGGATGCTGACGATGATGATGACGACATTTGTGGCCGTGACTGGGAGGACAAGGAGATAAAACTGCTGGATGCAGGTTGTGTTAACCACTGAAGAACAGATTGGTGATGCTGTTCATTACGGAGATTCACAGGGCACTGACCCAGCGATGACAGGCCTGACGGTCCTGCAACTGATGATACGCTGGCTTGCGTGTTGTCGCCAGCACTGGAAGGGACACCTTCTCTCGTACCTCTACCTCCATGTCCTACACCCCTCTTTGCTCGCTTACCACCTGTAGTTCGCTCCATGTTCAGAAAGATAAAAATGTAAAAAGGTATGGAAGAGTTTTTCACAATCTCTTTTTGAGAAACTGTGCTGCAAAGACGGCAAATCACCGGTATTCTTAAAGGGGTTGTCTCACTACAAGGTTTGCTTTTTATGTTAAAGATCTTGCAAAAACAGGTCACTTTGCAATATATGTCCATTAACAGTGTCCTACCTATTCCTATATATCCCCTTTCGTATGGGCTGCATCAGCTCCCCAGGTCACTGTAGCTTCATACCTGTTTGATCTATCCTGATAGGCTGCCAGCACTTGTTGCTATAGCTACAGACCTGGCTTCTACTGCAGCCTAGTGGAAGCCAGTAAACACGCCCCTGAATTCAAAATTAAACCAAGAAAAGAGGACTGAGGTGAGATGTGTCAATGTAGTGAGACAACCCCTTTAAATCCCTCTAATTTCCAACAGCCAACTAGGATTAGAAACAGAATTGTTTCTATCAAATATCTGTGAAATGCGTTCTGGTGAAAGAAACGTAACACCAAATCAACAGTGTTCTTCCTTCAGTCCCTGAGATTTACAACTGCCCAGTAGGACTTGCAATTGTTAGTTTTCAACAAACTATCGTATAAGTGCACTATTTGCGCCAAACTAAGACGCACTGAGGGCAATAGAACTATTTAAAAGTTATATGGGTTAGATATGGCGGTTTTGCACCACTGACAACAGGCACCAGTTACTATAACATATCTGTAACCAAATTTGCATACAAGTGCACTATTTGCACCAAACTGAGATGCACGGACTGCAATAGAACTATTTAAAAGGTATACGGATGAGATATGGCGGTTTTACAATGCTGACATCAGGCACCAGTTACAATAAAATATCTGTAACCCAATTTGCATACAAGGGGGCTATTTGCGACAAACTAGGACACACAGACACTAATAGAACTGCAAAAACAAAAGGGACAATTTCACCTCAGTTGGGAGGTCTGCTGGCCAAAAAGTGGTAAAAAAACATTGCTATTTCAATGCTGGGCTGCACAGGCTGGGCTGCACAGGCTGGGCTGCACATTATCCCTCCTCCCCGCAGCTGCACACAGCACTAGATGTCCTTACAAGTCTCTCTCTCTAACTAAATAAGAACTAAAATTCTCTAATCCAGCTATATCCTAAGCTTCACAGCTACCAGGATGGTTTTTTGTATAAAAAAAGACAACAGCTATTGGAACAGGCAGCGAGACATGTTGCTCCGTAGTGAGATAAGTGAAGGAATGAGGCTGATCAGGAAATGGAGCTGCATACATAAAACGAGGTCATGTGATTTTTGCAGCCAATGAGATCCAAACACCGCCTGATCATGACGTCGTACACCCAGCTCACCCTGCTCACCCTGCTCTATGCTCTTCGCTTATTGGTTGGCCACCAAAATTATAAGAAGCACAGAAAAAGGCGCATTGTAAACGTGATAACGATTATCATTATGATATTTCAGAAAACTATTGCATAATCGCAAAACCTTGATAAACGTAAAAATCATGCCGATTTCAACCTTTGTCAATAGTATCGCTCATCCCTACTTAGGAAGGCTAGACTGCTGTTTCTTGGCAATCTTCTTGGTGACAACTGCTGGTGCCATGACTGGCGAGGAGCAAGAGCATCTGGACCAGCAGATGATGGGAAAAACAGACAGCTCCCTTCGGCAGAGGTGGTGGAGCCTTGACTGCCTGACATGGCATGCGTGCGACTGGGTTCTGCTACTGTTGCTGCGACAGGATGGACCACCACATCTGAGACATGTTTCTCGCAGGCCACTGGATGCTGACACTGCATATATTGACGCAGGGCCATGGTGCCAACATTAGGTCCCTGGCCATGCTTCACTTTCTGCCCACAGACTCTAAATATACCCATGTTTGCCTCTTCCGGTGTCTTGGCAAAAAACTGCCACATCGCCAAGTAGGTGATTTTACCACCAATGCTCCACAATGACTGACTGCTACCGCTGCTGCCTTGGTGAGCCCCTGCACCGCTACTTTCTGGGACCTGCAAAGCGGATGGTCTACCCCGTGACCATTTGGCTCCCGACCTCACACTGCTGCCACCCTGCTGACTCCTGGCCACACTACCGACTTGCCGGCTGCGCCACTGCCGGATGCACAAGCTGTTGCCCTTTTCTTCCAACGATGATGATGAAGCTCTTGCTTCACCCGGCTCCCAAGTGCAATAATCTACATCAATTGGTGTTTTCCCGTCCCTGCTGTCCTCCTCAATGGTCTCGTTGTACAGAGCCTGACCGCTCGCAACATAACCCCACATGCCACTCTCCTTCTCACTACTTGCCCGCCTATACCTGCCTTGTGACCTGTACCTGCTCCAGGAACATTTGTGCCACTGCCCCTCCCATGTGAAGGGCCTGCCACATCTGTGTCTGACATACTGTTTGATAAAAAATTTACAATAAAACAAACTCTGTTTAATGTAGATGTGTGTATATGACAAAAACATAAGTTGTATTTCAAGGGAGTTTCACCTTATTGTGAAAAAAGTAACTCTTTGGTGCATAGAACTATATCTCACAATAATAACCTGCCTGTAATGGTGATGTGTGTGTATGACAACAACACAAGCTGTATTTCAAAGGTTTTTTTTAGACAAATAAGTTATTTGACAAAAATACTGCTGACACCCTCTTCACTCTTTTGGGAGTTGGGGGCTCTACATGTATCAGCCTTTAACAAAACAGGTTCTGTTATAATATGTGGAATCATCTGATGACGGTGTAAAAGGAGTGCGCTCTTTGACGCTATAGTAGGATCTTAGCCCTCAGCTCGGTTCTCTCAAGCTGGAGCTGACATTATCTTGTCAGGTTGCATTCCCACTTCAGTTATTTGGTCATTTTGGCCCTGTAACTGCCCAGATAAGTGAAGTATGAAGCGATTCTTAGAGTGGCGCCTGTCATCTGCATGTCATACTAAAACACAGCATTGTTTCAATATCAAACCACGCTCCCTATGCATATTTGTGCATGGCACAATGTTCTACAACACCATACAGGCTCTCTGCAGCCAGGAAATAGCTGTTTTTAACGTGATTCGTCACAAATACATTCGGGTCGAAATGATTTTTTGGGGGGAAAGTTTGGCGAATTGGCAAGCTCATCTCTAGTCAGGGCAAGCAGCAGGCAAGCATGGTCAGTGGATGGAGGCAAGGGTCAAAATACACGTCAGGACAGGAACGCTAGGCAAGTGCTCTCTATGGCAAAGGGCACAATAGATCTGGCAGGGAGTGCATGAAGCAGCCAGAGTATATAGGGTCATTTACCTGCGTTGCTGGAGCTTTACATTTCACTGAGCCGATGTGCACCTGCCCTAGGGAGTGGGGACATGCACCCTGGCAGGCAAAGATGTGTAGGAAAGCATGAGCGTGGAGAGGTGAGTACAGAGGAGCAGTGGCAGCAGTCAGCAGTATACGAGTGCCCACGTGGCTGACGTGTGGGTTGCAGCACCACTCATTAAACCTCACCCCCCCTATTAGGCCTCCCACTCTTTTTTGTCTGAAGAAATTTACCAGTCAAGAATGTTGATCTTCGGTTCCCAGACCTCTCTCCTGGTCCGAACCCCTACCAGTCAACGAGAAAGTCCCACTTCCCCCAATAGTCTTCATGGCCAGAATCTTCTTTACCTTAAAGCCATCCAAGGAGTTGGCTTCAGAGGATGAAGAAAAATCCCTTGTGGAGAAGTGGTTGAGGAACAATGGCTTGATAAGCGATACATTGAAGGAGTTCGGGATGTGCATAGAAGAAAGCAGGCAGAGCTTGTAGACCACAAGATTAATGCGCTGAAGAACTTCAAATGGACCCTGGAACCACAGACCCAGCTTGTAGCTGGGGATCTTCAGGCATACGTATTTGGCTATACCTTATCCTCAAGGTAGAAGGTAGGAGGTGGTCTTCTCTTCTTGTCTGCCTGTGACATCATGTGTGAGTATGATTGAAGTAAGGATGGTCAGGGGTACTTGCCAGATGGCCATGAGGCCTCGGACTTGGATATCCATGGCAAGGACTCTCTGAAGAGGCAGAGTGGGATGAGGGTGTCCTCCATAATTGATGAAGAACGGTGAGGCTCCAGCCGAATCAGAATCCTGATGGTTGGACGAGAATTCCACCAAAGTTAGCAAGTCAGTCCAGTCGTCCTGACAGGCAGAGACAAAATTCCGTAAATACTCCCAGGACTTGGTTGACTCTTTTCACCTGCCCTGTTGGTTTTGACATGATAGGCTGAAGAAAAGTGTAACTTGACCTGGAGAAGAGAACATAATGCACAACACAATTTTGAGATGAATTGGACCTCCGGTCCAAGACAATATGCATGGCAGTCCATGCTGGCAGAAAATATGCTGGAAGAATTGGCCAGCAAGCTGAGGAGCCAAAGGTAGATCGGGCAGAGGCACAAAGTGGGACATCTTCAAGAACCGGTCCATAACCACCCAAATGATGGTATTATTTGAGGAGGACGGTAGGTCAGTAATGAAGTCCATGGTTATATGGGTCCAAAGATATTCTGGTATGGACATGGGTTGCAGAATGCCAGCAGGTTTGAGATCAGGAGTCTTGTTGTGGGCACATGTGGCACATGAAAGAACAAAGTCCTTGACATCATAACCCAGATAAGGCCATCAGTAATGCTGAGATATGAGCTAGCCAGATTTTTGAACTCCAGGATGCCCAGCCAGGAAAGACGAATGACCCCACTTCAAAATTCTTTTCCTCAGAGCAGAAGGGACAAATGTCTTCATTGGGGGAACGCTTTGGAGATCAATGGGTGCTGCCGAAATCACACCTCCAGAAGGAATGATATGCGGAGTCTAGGCTAGCTACATCAGATGCACAGAAAAGAGCATCAGCTTTGATATTGTTGTTTGCTAGTTTGAAGTGTATCAAGAAATCAAATCAGGAGAAGAGGGTCCACCTGGCTTGCCAAAGATTCAAGGCTGTGCTGTCTGAAGATACAACAGGACATTATGGTTGGTGAATATGTTGACTATGTGAAAAGCCCCCTCTAGTAATTGGTCAGCAATTCTCGATCCCCTCTAATGTAGTTTTGTTCAGCAGGGGAGAAAGTCTTTTTGGAAAAAAAATGGATGTGATAGTTTCTGGGGGTTTTCTGTATGAGGACCACACCTTCTCCCACAGATGACGCAACCAATTTGGGGATGAAGGGCTACTCAGAATCAGGCATAGAAAACATAGATGCAAACAGATAGACTTCAAACAGTAGAATGCTTCTTCCACCTTGGGTTGCCAGAACTTAAAATTTCCATTCTTCTTGGTAAGCACCACAATAGGCGGCACCACAGTGTAGAAGTGCAAAATAAATTGCCAGTAATAGTTGGCGGATCCCAGCAAACACTGTATGGCCCGTAAACCAACTGGTCGTGACCATTACAGAAGAAAACTTGGCAGGATCCATCTGAAGTCCTTTGTTGGAGACAATGTACCCAAGGAAGGGTAGACTGATCTGTTCAAAGACACATTTCTAAAGCTTGGCATAGATTTGATTGCTTTGTAGACGTCTTAGAAAGTGACACAGGTTGGCTTGATGAGCTTCAAGATTAGGTGAGTAAATCAAGATGTCTTCCAGATACACAACAACACACAAGTAAAGGTCTCTGAATAGCTCATTAACGAATTCTTAGAAGACGGCTGGAGCATTGCAGAGGTTGAAAGGCATCACCAGATATTCAAAATGCCTGTCACGGGTATTGAAGGCATTCATCACCTTCACAAATTCTAATTAGGTTGTAGGCCCCCAAAAGTCGAGTTTTCTGAAGACTCTGGTTCCAAAAGATGGTTGAAGAGCTCGGATATCAGCAATGGATCAGCACAAACAAAGGATAGACCCTGCCCTATGGCAGGAGGTCAATAGGACAATCATACACATTCCAATATCAGTAGCACACTATCAACTAAAAAAACTATCAATAGGCACATAGGAATTTTTGAAAAAGCATCTCTGCCACTTAGGATACAAGAAAAATTCCCGAGGTTCCTAGTTCACACCTTTGATCAAAACTGCTCAAGCCCAGTTCCCAACCTTCATAGGTTCGATGTGGAGGAATGGTCTCTGTCTGCTTCTCACAGAAGATGTATGCGTATTCCTGGTAAGGTGAGGGAAGACCTGGCAGGCAAGTGGGAGACATCAGTGGAGAAGTGCTAAGTACTGGATGGGGAGCCAACAGAGAGCAAGTGTGGCAGTCTTGTCTTCAACATGTGACTTCGCCTGTTTGTCAAGTTAGCGCCGGGGCATGGTGCTGCAGCCACGAAAGCCCCTGAAGAGCCGCAGAGGAAGAACAGGGTAACACGTAGAATGCGATTTTCTCCTTATGCAACACCCCCACTTGAAGACTCACAGGTTCAGTACAGAATAGAATTGAGGCATTCACTGTTAATGGAGATGACCAGTGGTTTGTCAAGATGGACCACCGGGAGACGATACTTAGAAGCCAGAGATAAATCAAAGTAATTTCTGACTGATCCAGACTCCATGAAACTGGACTGGCATGGTCAGAGTATTCACATCTGCGGACGCCTCTCTCACATAGCCTAGGTATGGGAGTTTCCTAGAAACAATAGACAGTCAATATGGAAGTGTTCTTGACTAGAGCAGTTCTGCTGTCGGTGATGGGACTGTTCTTGCTGTGACAGGTGGGCTCTGTCCACTTTTGTAGGTTCTTCCTAAGAAGCCATTGGTGGAGGCAGTGGAGGCCTTTGAAACACCTGAGCAAGATGGGGAAGACGGCATAACCAGATGAGTTCATGTTGCTGGGGGTGCTCCTGCTGTCTCTCTGCGAACTGGTTATCTATATGGGTGGCCAGACGAATAAGGGAGGTCACAACCGGACAGCTCATCTATTATCCTTCCAATGAGACCCTGCCAGAACGTAACTATGAGGGCCTTATTGTTCCAAAACAACTCTGAGGAAAGGGTGTGGAATTGTACTGCATATTGTCCAACTGTGGAGTCACCTTCACGGAGGCGGAGCATAGAAGCAGAAAATGCATGTTCTGGTTCTTCAAACATATTGTGGAATGACTTCAGGAAGACATGGATGTTGGCAGTCGCTGGGTCTCCTCTGTCCCAAAGAAGTGTGGCTCAGGCCAAGGCTTCATTGCACAAAAGACTGATTACAAATGCCACTTTTGCTCACTCGGTGGGGAACTGGTTTGCCATTCATTGCAAATAGATGCTGCACTGGCTGATGAACCTCCTACAGGCTTGAGGGTTCCCATTGAACCTTGGTGGCAAAGGCAGATGTAGCTTGCGGGCAAGAGATGCCACTAGAGCCAAAGGCGCCAGACTTGCTGCAGGTGGTGAAGACAGTGAGGTGGCAGGTAGCCAAGCTGCTGCATTATGGCGGCCAGCTGTTCAATCTGTTGACTTTGTCTCGTGACGGTCATCGTAACATCCCGGATATCATATCTGGCTGGGGCTCCCTGGCAGAATCCATGGATGTGGATTCTCTGGATCACCACAGGCAATGGTATAAGCCACATCAGGGAGCAGAGTCAAAGTAGTCTCCAGGTTTTCACAAGAGCCCGCCGCAAGGCAGGTTGGACTTGGCGGGAGAATACCAGGTCTTGCCTGCAGTGACAGCTGGGGTGAAGCATGGTACAGAATCAGCATGCACACTCATAGTCAGTGACAGGCACAAAGGTCAGGGCAGGCAGTAGGCAAAAGTGGTCTGTGAACGAAGACAAGGGTCAAAATATACAGCAGGACAGGAACACTATGGAAATGCTTTCTCTACTGCTCAGAGGGCAATAGATCTGGCAGAGAGCACAGGAAGTGGCCAGTAGATATAGGGTCAGTGCCCGGCAATTACTGGCGTACTGGACTCTTAAACTTTACTGAGGACGCACGCCGGCAGGCAGAGACACGCAGGGAAGCAGGAGCGCAGAGAGGTGAGTACAGGGGAGCAGTGGTAGCAGGCAGGGGTATAAAGTGCACTTGCGGCCCGATGTGTGGCTCATGGTCCACTTTTAACACTTGTCTCAAGACATTCCCTAGAGACGGTGATATATTATCACTGAGAGTAATGAATATGGAGAGCATTAAAAAACCTGTAAAAGAAACTACTTGGACAACTTTTGAAAGAGACATATTGAATTCTGAATTTAAATGGGTTGTCTCGCTATGCTGTTTCATAGAGCCACAGCCTCAGACTTTCACTTCCTGGTTAGGCTGTGGGTAGAGTTACAGGAGTGATCGCTATAGTCAGGAATCGCAGAACTGATAAACCAGTTACAATGACATGAGTGCAGAAGGTTTTTAATCTGCAGAAGGCTACAGAGGTCTAATGGTTAAAACATGTAATTAACTTAAGTAAACAAGCTCCTGTGCTAGAGATAAGATTCAACATGGAGTGACTCACCATGGTTGGATAGCATTTTGGAGCAATCGGATAAGAGAGAGAATAGAGAGGTGGTTGGTAGCCAAGAGAAACTTGTGTACACTAGTAGTAGATAAAATCTCCTTTATCTCCGGAACAAAGCAAAACAGCAATGTTTTATTTACCTTTCCCTACATATTAAAAGCTAATCACTGTGGTAAGAAAATCCTTTAACTACACATTATATTAAAGGGGTTGTATCATTACATTACATGGTCTTCAGAATAAGGGGACAGTGAAAACAAGCAACTATGCAATTGGATGTCTTTTGTAAAGCTGTCTTGTTTTCACTGTCTCCCTTATCTTCGTTTTCTGTAAACACTGTTCCCCAGTGCCAGTCGGATTCCACCTCCTTTCATTTCATTGGCTGACGGCTCTACTAATTTACATTCTGTCTGGCCCCGGTCGTATTCACAGGAGCGTGCATTCCTGCCTCTCTCACTCAGAATAAGGGGTCGGCAACATTTCACTCTGCACAGCCAGCAGCTCCACAGTAACACTGCAGCTGCTTCTACAATCAGATAACAGCATAATTGTGCTTGGTGCCTAATGCTCCTGCGTGTAAATATAGAAGGGAGACAGATCTGTGCTGCTGTGGATGAGTTCAGAGAAGACTGGATTCAACTATAACAAACCTCCAGCTGTGAGAAGAGAAGAGATCAGTGTTCTGAGTTCAGAGAAGACTGTCTAGACTGAATGCAGGCCTGTGGTATGTAAAAAAAAAACAGCTCTTACAAAATAAGACTGCATAGGGAGAGGAACGACACAGTGACATGTGGACTCAGACAGAGAGTGGAGGGGACGAACAGGGATGTGCTATCCCCTCCCACTGATCTCAAACAAACACACTGACTCGGGAGCGAGCATTAACAGTGAAGGGGGGAATGATGTCATCCCCCTTCAGTTAAGAAACACCCAGCTTGGAGGGGAAGAAACGCCCCTGGATTTGAAGAGCTGAGAACCTGAAAGTACAATGACGCAGACGAACTGATGACGCGATAAATCCCCTTTAATGACCTTAATTATAGGATGGACTTCATGTATTTATTTGAAGAGGTCCATATTGATATGCCCTATATTATTATTTACATTCTCACCTATTTTGATCATACATACATACATACATAGTTAGTACGGTTGAAAAAAAGACTCATGTCCATCAAGTTCAGCCAAGGGTGGGTAAAAAAGTGGATGAAGGGAGGGGGTAAGGATTTAAAAAAAAAAATAAAATAAGCTATAGAACCAATCTGCCCTAAAGGAAGATTTAATTCCTGATCCCAGAGTTGCCATTAAACTGGATCCAGATCTTTTTTACGGTTACATAAGTAATAGTATTATTTAGTAGTAAGTGGCTATATAAGCCTTTCTCGAAATCTTCAAATGTTTCTGCTGTGTCCAGCTCCTCCGGTAGGCTATTCCAGGGATTTATTGTTCTCATAATGAAGAAGGTTTTTCTCCCCTGGAGATTGAACCTCTTTTTCTCAAGACGAAGGAAATGTCTTCTTGTCTTTTGAGGGGGTTTTACATGAAATAGCTTTTCATCATACTTTTTGTAGGGTCAATTATCTACTTATTTAAATTAATTATGTTTCCCCATAGCCATCTTTTCTCAAGATTAAATACGTTTAATTCTTTTAAGCTCTTCTTATAACTATGATGCCTCATTCCCCTTATTAGTTTGGTTGCTCGTCTTTGCCCATTATCTAGCTCCAGTTATCCCAGTTTTTACCCCATAAGACATATAATGCATACATATTATTTATACACAGATGTAAAACCTTACATTTATCCACATTGAACCTCATTTGCCAGATTGCACTACACTACATAGCTTGGTATTATCTGCAAAAATAGAAACAGTGTTATTAATACCCTCCCCTATATATTTAATAAATACATTGAATAAAAGAGGACCCAGTAATGAACCTTGAGATACACCACTTATAACCGGTGTGACACTCACATTCGTCCGGACGCCATCTTGGACCGTCCTGGGGGTACTTTAGCTCCGGGATCGCCGCTTTCAGAAATGGAATGACACAGGGCTTCAGTTTAAAACTGGCCTCAACCAAATTTATTGAGGCACAGGAATAGAAAACAAACAAAAAACCTCAGGCCGTCTGGCCACTGACTAAACATATACAGAGTGCCCTCTCTGACATGTGAGCTGGACCTAACGTTCAGACCCACAATACACACTCTCAATTTCTCCCAGTCTCCCACTGGGTCCCGGCTTCTCTCAAGCCTCTGGGGGTCAGAGCCTCTCTCTAGCTCCTTTGCTACTCAACACTGCAGGTAGCAGAACATGCCCCCCGATCATCTGGAGTAGGAGGCCTTTAATAGGTCTCCAGAGACGTACCCAATACCTGGGCTGGAACACAGAGACCTGGAATGTGGGAACAACCACCCACCCATCTGCAGTTGTTCCGGGAAGGCCAGCCCCTAATGGCTGGACATCAGCCGTACTACATTTGCACGGCAGCAACCTAATGTTGCTGACTGACAACACCTGGCTTCCCCCACCGAGACCATGCCCTCGGTGGCACGTTTCTAGTGGGTCTCCTGAAGTACACCACCTAGTGACAGCACCAAGCTACCAACTGTGGTCGCTCTGCCACTCAGGGGACAATTCAGAGTAGGAATCATTTACCACCAGTCTCTGAGTACAATCCGATAGCCAGTTTTTAATCAAGTTACACACAGTTATTTTAAACCAAATGGACTTTAATTTATCTAACATATCCTTTTTAAATAAATTTCTAATTTTTGTTTACTTTTCTCCAATGCTGTAATAGGATATAATATTTGTATATTTCCGAACATAGAAGGCCAGTCAGCTTTTCTATATTGCATGCAGTAGTAAGGTATGATGTTCTGATACTATACTGTAGCTGCCAGCAGCCCTGCCTGAACCCAGCATCACACTATACAGAGTAGTGTGACAATACCTTTGGAGAGGGCGGTAAGTGGCTATAGTATAGCAACGACGGCCTCTTGACTAATGTGCATGCCTACAAAAATGAGCAATAGTAATACACTTACCAAGGCGGTACTACTACTAATGAACAGTATACTACCTATAGAAATTTAGCAGACAGACAAAATTATGAAAACAAATCTTTTTTTTACTCCTTACCGCCAGAGCCAGTTTTGGCCTTTCTGACAGAGCCCCATTTTTTAAATCTGGCATCTGTCACTTTTTTTTTTTAAATCACATTTTATTGAGGAACGTATCACAGTAGAAATACTACAATTACACAGCGTAAGATCTCTGTACAAATATATAGAAAGAGGTAGAAATTGCAAAAAAAAAACAAGCGTGTTAGAAAATCTCTCCATTATGTACTGTATACCACTGCGAATCCTCCATTTTCTTATTTTACTACTCAACAAGTTGTCTCCTGATGCCCAATGGACCTAAGTAATCTCTACAAGGTAAAACTTAGGAATCTTGAGACGTCCAAAGGAGAATCTTGTGGTTTAAGTTCAAACATTTAGATTTAGGAAAGAAATTAGTATTCAAAAACACTCAAACCTTGTAAACATTAAATCGAATAAACATTAAATCAAATAAACATTATAAACGAATCTCTGCTGTCATCTAGTAAAACATTGTTGGGGTCTAGGCAAATTTTTAGAACTTCCTTGGATCAATCCGCCGTTAGACTGTCAACCCATTTCCATATACCATGAAAGAAAAGAATCTCCCATACATGTAATCAGGTCTCACTTCACCTTAATTTGGTCAGCTGGTGTCTCCCGTAATTAGCCTCCCCAGGGACCCACCTAACTTCTCTTGTAGATAATATGTGGTAAGTCTGAAAGGGTTCATCAAATCGGAAATCTCTGCATCGGTAAGGATTTTGACAATAAATCTTTTCCATTTTGTAAAACATTTTGTCGTGAGTCTTTCTTTGTTGTTCTCTGTCTGTATTCTGTCTATGGTCAACATTCTTTTTAAAATATCAGTAACGTCCTGTAAGGTAGGGGTTTTGTCTTCTATCCAATGTCTTAGAATGCATTTTTAGTCTCAAGTAGAGTAAGATGTACCCCCTTAATATTTATGGTGCCTTGTGAGGTCCTCTCGCCTCCTGTCTGTGGAATAAAGTGGAAAATTGCACCAATTGGGTTGTCTCGCATCTTAACTTCCCATATTGATTCTATAAATGTGAAAACATCTTCCCAATATTTTGTCAGTTTTGGGCAATGCCATAGGCCATGTAAAAGATTCGCCTTCTGCAGCTTACATTTCGGGCACTCTCGTAAATAATGGGCTGGTGCGTCTCTATAGGGAATATCACAGGCGTAGGTAGCTTTATGAGCCAATCTGAACACCATTTCCTCCAATTTTCATTAGTTATGACTTTCCTTATTTTACTGAGACCTATTCTAATTTGTTGCCTAGCCTCCGGGCCCTCTAATTCCCCATCCCATGAACTAAAACAGCAATCATTAATCTTCTGAAGTGATTTCTCTCTCAAAAGGCTATATAAAGTTGGCAGTGGAACCGGATTCATCTGCCTGCCCATCAGGGTATCAAATGCTCCTTTGGACTGCGCCACTGGCAGGTTACGAACTTGACTCTTACAGTAATGTATACATTGCAAATATTGAAAAATCTGGTGAGATTTCAGGCCAAATTTCGTCTGCATCTCTTCCCAACTTAAAAACCTATTCTCCAGGGTATGAAGTATGTCAGACATATTGCCAAGCCCCCTATCTCTCCATTCTTTAGACAGTCGATTTTCCCTGCCTTGGGGAAAATTAGGAAGGTCCCATAACAGAGCGTATTTCGACAAATGCATGGGTAAACCGTAAATCTTGTGGACCGTCTTCCATATCGCTACTGTATCCCTCAGAATCACACTACGTTTCACCAGTGCGGGTAAATATCTATAAGGGGTATGTAACAATGCTCGCAGTGGGTAGTGGCTAGCTAGCTTTTGTTCCAACCGCAAGTTTGAAAAATGGCTTGTGTCATGTAGCCAGTCTCTGGCATGTCGCACTAAAGAGGCTAGATTATACAGCCGCACATCCGGCATTTTTAGACCTCCCTCTATTTTTGGCAGTATTAATTTTTTATAGGCAATCCTTGGTCTCTTTTTAACCCACAGGAAACCTACTATTGCCGATTGCAACTTTTTTATGTCTTTATGTCTTAAAAGGAGGGGAATATTTTGAAGGGGGGATAGCAGCTTTGAGAAGCTCATCATTTTTATTAAGTGGGCTCTTCCAAACAACAATGTAGGCAAATTTTTCCATTTGTCTAATTCTTTCAAAATGTTGTCTATCAGAGGCGTGTAAATCAACTGATATAGGGAGGAGTTGTCCTTACCAATCTTTACACCCAGGTATGTTAAATAAGTTAATGCAATCTCTACTTTCCCCCTAAAGGTCGAGATGTCCGGGTTCTTTCCTAAGAATAACAAATGGCTTTTTGTTACATTTATCCTATAGCCTAGGAGATCTCCCAATTCCGACAGCTCCTTCACAATTCGTTCTAAATGTCTTGCAGGCGATCGGACAAATAATACGAGATCATCCGCAAAACCACATAGTTTTACCTCCTTGTCCCCCACCATTATGCCTCTATAGATGTCGGATGTGATCAAATGGGTGATAAGAGGTTCCAGAGCTATATTGAACAATAAGGGGGATAGAGGGCATCCATGTCTCGTTCCCTTCTGTAATCTTAAGGGTTGCGATAGAAAACCTGGGGTATTGACTTTAGCCTGTGGGTTAGAGTAGATAGCCTCTAAAAAGCTTCTAAAGGCACCCGCTATTCCTGAGATGACCCCCGAGGAACCAATGCAAGTGGGGGCTTCTGCTGCCGGTGAACGCAGGACTTCTCGTCGCATTCAAGGACTGTGCTTCTACTGTGGCGGACATGGGCACTTTGTCCGGAAGTGCCCCCAAAAGGAAGACCAGGCCGGAAAACTCCAGCGCCTAGGTGACTGGTGGAAAGGTCATCTAGGTGAACAGGTATTCCCTATTGTATCACAAAAGTTGTTGCTACCAGTAAAAATCTCATACCTTTCTATGTCTGGTTCTGGGAATGCGTTTGTGGATTCTGGTTCAGCTTCCAATTTTATTGATGCGTCCTTTGCCAAGCGTCTGGGCCTACCTTGGAGGCCGCTATGTGATTCCTTGCAGGTAGTGGCTATTGATTCTACTCCGTTGGTTAAGGGCACAATCTAACATCGTACTCCTGAGCTTGAAATGTTGGTAGGGTCTATACATACTGAGAAATGTATTCTATTTATCATGGAGGGGCTGCCCGTTGATGTGATCTTGGGGTTGCCCTGGTTTCAGAAACACAACCCTGTGCTTGACTGGAATTTAGGTGAATTAATCAAGTGGGGACAGCAGTGCTTTGATATATGTCTCCCTATTATACTTGGCAACACAGAGGTAGAACAGATTCCTGTTTTTATACGGATTTCGTGGAAGTTTTTTCAAAACACAGTCTGAGATGCTACCCCCCTCATAGATCTTATGACTGCCCCATTGACCTATTACCTGGAGTAAAGTTTCCTAAGGGCAGGATATACAATTTATCTGGTCCAGAGAGACTTGCCATGAAGCAATACATTGCAAAAAGTCTACTGAAGGGTCATATCTGGCCCTCGGTGTCCCCTATGGGTGCAGGGTTTTTGTTTGTTGGGAAAAGGATGGAGGCCTCCGTCCTTTGCATTGATTACCGAGAACTTAATAAATAACAGTAAAAAACCAATACCCTTTACCCTGATCCCGGATCTGTTCAATAAAAATCCAGGGGCAAGTGGTTTTCTAAGCTAAAACCTGAGAGGGGCCTATAATCTTATACAAAATAGAAGAAGGGGGATGAGTGAAAACCGCTTTTAATACTCCCAGGGCCATTTTGAATATCGGGTTATGCCATTTGGATTGTGTAATGCCCCGCTGTTTTCCCGGGAACCTGGTAAATGAGTTTTCCGTGAACTCATTGGTTGTTGTATGGGGGTTTTTATCTGGATGACATTTAAAATATACTCTGAAATTGGTCGTTGCATGTTAAACATGTGCGACAGGTCTTACAAAACTTAAAAGAGAATAATTTGTTTTTTCAAACTCGAGAAATGTGTTTTGGGGTGCAGGAAGTACCTTTCCTAGGGTATTCCTGACCCCTAACTCATTTGGGATGGACCCCTGAAAAATTCAAGTAATTCTCGACTGGATCCGCCTTCCTCCCCTGAAGGCGCTACAGCGTTTCTTAGGTTTGCAAATTATTAACCGAAGATTTTTTCGTAATTTTTCTGTTTTAGTTTGGCCTTTGACTGATATGACTAAAAAGGGGGTGAAGTTTAATAACTGGCAACCTGAGGCCATAGAGGCATTTGAAAAACTTAAGCAATGTTTTGTATCAGCTCCTGTTTTGGTCCAAGCAGATCATAATAAACCCTTTGCAGTAGAGGTTGATGCTTCTGAGTATGGTGCAGGGGCAGTCCTCTCCCAGGGATCTGCCACTATGACCAATCTTCGTCCTTGTGCCTTCTTTTCGCATAAATTTTCCTCTGCAGAAAGGAATTATGACGTTGGGAACCAGGAGTTGTTGGCTATTAAGTGGGCCTTCAAGGAATGGCGCCACTTCCTCGAGGGTGCCCAGCATCAAGTCACGGTCCTTACTGATCATAAGAACCTCACCTTCTTGGAGAAAGCCAAAAGGTTGAATCCACGTCAGGCACATTGGGCATTATTTTTTACTCACTTTAACTATGTTGTTACTTACAGACCAGGTTCTAAGAATGTTAAAGCCGATGCGCTTTCTAGAAGCTTCTCGCCCAGCCACGCTTCCCAGGAGGATCCGGTACCTATATTGTCCAAGGAGACTGTTGTCTCAGCCATTTCCCCTGATTTAGCCACGGAGATTAAGATCCACCAGGATATGAGACCTGCTAATTGTCCTGTTTCGAAGGTCTTTGTTCCCACTCAGTTTTGGCTACGAGTATTAAAAGAATTCCATGATTCCGTGTTATCTGGACATCCTGGAGTGTTTGGCACAAAGAGGCTGATTTCTCGTATTTACTGGTGGCCGTCATTGCGCTCGGGCAAAGGTTCCCAGAACTCGTCCTCCTGGTGAACTTTGCCCTCTACCTGTACCTGAACTTTCCCTGGACCCAATCTCCAAGGATTTTATGACGGATCTTCCTCCTTCAGAGGAAAACGGTTATTTGGGTTGAGTGGACCGTTTCAGTAAAATGTGCCATCTTTTCCCTTTAGGGGTTTTGCCGTCATCCAAGAAACTTGCTGAACTCTTTATCAAGCACATTGTCAAACTGCATGGTTTACCAGAGAATATTGTTTCTGATAGAGGTGTTCAGTTTGTTTCTCAACTTTGGAGAGTCCTCTGCAAGGCTCTGGATATCACCCTGTCCTTCTCCTCTGCCTTTCACCCCCGAGACTAATGGGCAGACGGAAAGGGTAAATCAAACGGTAACGCAAAAACTCCGTTGTTATGTCTCTGATCAGCAAGCAGATTGGGTAAAATACTTACCTTTGGTTGAATTCGCTATTAATAATCAGGATAGTACTCCTCTGGTATCTCACCATTTTACTGTAATTATGGTTTTCACCCAAGACATGCGTCATTTTCTAGTGCTACTTCTGATCACAGCGGGGTAGATGTTATTAAAGATCTGTGCACAGTCTGGGCCCAAGTTCAGAAGAACTTGGTTAATGCCCAGAACATGCAAAAGAGGAATTGTGATAGACGGCGTCTTTGTTCTACAGGGTTTGCGGTTGGGGATAAAGTATGGTTATCCACCTGAAATCTTTGTTTAAAAGTTCCCTCGGGTAAACTTGCTCCGCGATTTGTGGGTCCATATGTGGTTCAAGAGGTGGTTAATCCAGTGGCATACCGTCTCAAATAACCTTCTTGTTTTTCGCATACATAATGTGTTTTTATCGCTCACTCCTGAAAAGGTACATACCGTCCCTGACTTCGTCCTCTGAACCCCCCTCCTCCAGTTAGTATTGAGGGTGATTGGAGTATGAAGTTGCCTGAATCTTAGATTCACGCAGAGTTCAGAGGTCTTTAAAAAATACTTGGTTCACTGAAGGGATATGGTCCTGAGGAGAGGTCATGGGTTCCAGCTAGATCTAAACCATGCTGAGACTTTGATCAATGAGTTCCACGACTCTCACCCAGACAGACCCAAACCAGGGAAAGGGTCCAGTGGCCCCTCCTAAAAGAGGGGTACTGTCCCGTATGCATTTACTGCTCGGGTTCCAGCGTCTAGGGAGCAATGCTCTGCACCTGCAAACTTCTGGTTTGGGTCCAAAACCCAGAGAGACAGGCTGCTTTGGGGATCCCTTTTATGGGCAGGTCTCCACTACTCTGCGTAGAGGGCCTGTCACACGTTCCAATAGGAGGGCCCGGAGGCTGCTCCAGTCAGCTACTGGGGCGGTGTCTGGGCAATCCATATAAACCTGCAGAGATCTTCAGGCTTTGCCTGTGATATTTCCTGGCTGTGTTGTTTCCTGCGTTTGTAAGTTTGCTTCTCCCATTTTCCTGACCTTGGCTTGTTTCCTGACTTCGGCTTGCTTCCTGATTTGGTACCTCGCTCCCGACTGTGTTCTGACCTTTTGGCGTGTCCTTCGTTTATACTCTTGTCTTTCGTTTTTTGGCATTACGTTACCGATCTGTTGCTGACCCGGACTGTCTGACCCTTCTTCCTCCTGACGGCCCCAGCACTTTAGCAGCTCAGGGACTGTCTCCCAGTTGCCATCTGCCGCCTAGGGCAGCACGTCAAGTAGGCAGGGACACTGGGCTGGGTTCCAGTTAGGGTTCACTGTACCTCCCTTGATGTTTTTTTTAGCATGGGCCATGAAAATGGAAGGAAAAAACGCAGTTCTGCCATTGTTTTTTGGGCTTCAATTTTACAGTGTTCACTGTGCAGTGTAAATGACTGGATAACTTTACTGGATAACTTTTACTTTAAATTTTATATAGTTTTATTACTTTTACACAATAGAAATAAGTCTATAAAAAATTGCGTTTTTATGTTGTCCTCTTCTGATAGCCATAACTTTTACATTTTTCTGTATACGGACCTGATTATGGGCTTGTTTTTTGTGGGATGAGTTGACGTTTATATTAGTACCATTTTGGGGTGCATATGACGCTTTGATCACTTTTTATTAAGGTTTTTGAAAAAAAATACAGCATTCCTGGTAGTGTTTTTTATTTTTTTACAGCGGTCACCGTGCGGTATAAATGACATGCTAGTTTTACTCAGCTGGTCGATACGATTACAACGATATCAAATTTGTAATTTTTTTATGTTTTACTGCTTTTACACAATAAAAACACTTTTATTCAAAAAGGAAAGCACATTTTTGCATGGCCACAGTCTGAGAGCCATAACTTTTTTATTTTTCTGTGTACGGAGCTGTGTAGGGGCTTGTTTTTTGCGGGATGAGTTGAGGTTTTTATTGGTATCATTTTTGGGGGGCCAAGACTTTTTGTTCAGTTTTAAATTCGTTTTTGGGAAGGCAGGGTGAAGAAAATACTGCAATCCTAGTAGTTTTTTTTATTTTTAACAGTACTGCTTACCGTGCAGTATCCATGACCAGTTAGCTTTACTCTCTGGGTCGATACAATTATGGCGATACCCAATTTATATAGTTTTTTTTTTATTTTGAAGCACTTTAAATAAAATAAAAATAAAGGGCGACATGTATGAACGGGCTTTTCGCCTGTTTTTGGGAGCAAACTGCGCCTCCCGGCCCGAATCCCCCTGTCGGACGCAGGGATGCAGTGTTAGGCGCAGCGTTCGCCACTTTCAGCTGCGCCCCGCATGAAGGGCCGGGCAATGGGCGCGGTGTGGGCGCGTTGTAGGCGTTCTGGGGCGGGACACGGCGCGCTCAAAAACTCCGAGTCATGTACGATCGCGGCTCGCCAATCTGAAATAAAACTGTACATGGCCGAAATCAAATGATAAGACTACAGAAGTTTTTCCGAGGTTTTTTAAAAATTGTTTTAAATAATAGGGGGGAAAAGAAAACAAAATATTAAATCAAAAAACCCTGTTTTTATCTTTTTTTTTCTTTTTAAAAAAAATTTCTATTGATCCTTGCAAAAGGGAAAAATAAAGAAAAAAAACCTGTTTTTATTAAATTTAATTTTTTTTTCATTTTTCCCCTTTTTTTATTCATTTTAATACACATGGGCCATTTGGCTTTTTTATAATTTGATTTGGCCTTGTACATTTTTAAATTTCAGTTCCCCTTTAAAAAAAAAACCCCATAGGAGGGTGGGTCGCTCCCCCTTGGTCCAAAAAAACCGCGCCTTTTTTAATTTACCCCAACCAAACAGAGTGTCTCCCTTTTTTCCTTTTCCCATAAAAATCTATGGAAAGTAGCTCGCGCTTGATTGGCTAAGCTGGACGAGCCCCCCCCGGGCTTCCCCAATCAGCTCTTTTTTTGCCTTTTTACTGTTTTTTGAACGTCCCCCCTTTGAATTTTTTTTGGGTCAATTTCCCCTTTAGGTTAGAATGGGCCCCTGTCGCTTTTTTGATTGGTAAATTCCCTCCCCCCCCCCTTTTCCAAAAAATTGGTTTAAAAAAAAAAAGGAATTTTGGGTAAAAAAATGTGGGGGCTTAAAAAAAAAAAAAATATTTTCCTTGAAAAAAAAAAAAAATTTTGGGCCCTGTTTTTTTGGGCGGACCCAATCAGAAGAGCTTAAAAAATTTTAAATTTTATGTATTCCCGGCAATTCTCTCTATTGTTTTTCCCTTTTGTAGCGCCGGCTCGGAAAAATTTGCGTTGTTAGGGTTTTTAATGATTTATTTTTAGAAAAGGGTTTTTCAGCGCTTTATTGACTTTTTTTTACATTTAAATTAAAAATGAGTTTTTTATTCAAAATCCGGGCCGCACGGGCTAAAGCCCCGAGATTGATTGCGCCCTTTCCCCTCCATAGACTACAAGGGGGAAAATTTTAGCTGTGTCTGTTTGGGGCTGGGATACCCAACCCCTGCTAGCTCAGCCAATCAGCTTTTTTTCTTTTTTTTTCTGTATTTTAAAACTGTCCCCCCTTTTGATTTTGTTTGGGGCCCAAACTTCTCCTTAGGATATAAGGGGTTTCTTTGTCGCTCCTTTTTGTTGGTAAATTCCCTTTTTCCCATAGCTTTTAATGGGTCTTGTCGCTCCTTTTGATTGGTCAATTCTCCCCCAAATGCTTTATTTTGGGTTTTTGTGTTTCCTATTTGTTGGCTGGTTTATGCCGACCAATAAGAATAGGTATGATTTTAAATTTAAATGTATTTCCCGGCAATTCTTTCTATTGAAATTTTCCCGATGTAGCGCCGGGTCTCGGCAAAAAAACAAGGGTTGTTTTTCGGGATTTAATTGTTTTTTGTTTTAAAATGTTTCAGCTTTTTTTTCAGAGATATTTTAAAAATAAAAAAAAATTGTTTTTTTTTAAATAAACTCCCATGCCGCAGGGCGTGAGCCCCCGAGATTGCATTGCCCCGATCTCCCCATAAAATACAAGGGGAAAAGTAGCCCCCGCTTGATTGGCTGGGATACCCAAAGCCCCCGCTAGCTTAGCCAGTCACTCTTTTCTGCTTTTTTTTCTGTATTTTGAACTGTCCCCTTTGTTTTGATTGGTTCAAATTTCCTAGGCTTTAATGGGTTTTTTGTCGTTTCCTATTTTTTTTGGGGCCGAGATCCCAACCCCCCGCTAGCTCAACCCAATCAGCTTTTTTCTCCCTTTTTTAAATGTTTTTTAAACTGTCCCGCCTTTGATTCTGAGGGGTCAATAGTTCTCCATGGGTTTTTTAAAAGGTTCACTGTCGCCCCTATTCTGTTTGGGGCCGGTTTCTGCCGCCCAAATGAGGAATAGCTTTCAGAATTTAAATTTTTCTGTTTTTCCCGGAAATTTTTCAAGATCGAATTTTTGGAATTAGGATTTTGGGGAAAGTGATTTTGTTTTAGGTATTTTTTATTTTTGGGGTTTTGAGCTCTTTTTTGGGGAATTTTGAGGGCCTTTATAAGGAGATTTTTGTTTTTTTTAACCCCGCCCCGACATGGGGAATGATTTCTCGCGGGTCTCCAGCTGTCTGATGGGGAAACAGTTTTTCGGCCCCCTTTCCCTGCCCCTAAGCCCCGAATGAAAAAACTTTGAGACTCTCGGTTCACATATTTTGTTTCAAAAGATGTTTAAGCTCCCCCGGGACTTTCAAGTGATTAAAAATCGGGCAGCCCAAATGCTTTCTTTCCCTCTAAAATTCGACCCGCATGCCCCCAAATGTCCCCGCACTGTCCCCCACAAAAAGGCGAGGCCCCGGGAAACTTTTCCCCCCCAATTTAGAGCACACCTCCTCGGAGGGGAAAATTCATAGGCCAGGGCACTGCCCCCATGTCCCCGCACGGGCCCCCCACACTGGCGAGGCGCGGGGGATTTTAAACACGGCATGTTTGATTTTCACAAATCGGGCGGGAACTTTGGCGCAGCGCCGCACTGCGCCTAATTTTCCCGCACTGCGCCTAAATACGGGCCCGGGGTGCGGCGGACTTTACATAGGTTGTATGAGGCGCCCAGTGCCGAAAAAT
This sequence comes from Phyllomedusa bahiana, assembly GCA_025379985.1. Lineage (NCBI taxonomy): Eukaryota > Metazoa > Chordata > Amphibia > Anura > Hylidae > Phyllomedusa > Phyllomedusa bahiana. Next base: position 72,885 of record JAODAL010011287.1, on the reverse strand, counting down.
TTCAGGCACGTTTTTACCCGGGAAAAACCGGGGGGAAAGGTGGCCCCGACCCGACGAGATTCATACATGTCCGCCCAAAGTATTTTTTTTGTTTTTAAAAAATTTTTTTCCTTCGTGTTTTTCTAAGAGCCATAATTTTTTCTTTTTTTCCCAATAACAGGCTGTGTAAGAATTTTTTTTTTTTGCGGGATAAAATGACATTTTAATTGGTCACTTTTGGGGTTTATATGAGTTTTTTATCGCTTTTTATTCCATTTTAAAGTGCTGCCCGGTTTAACAAAAATCGGGAATTCTGTGGCAGTTTTTTTTACCGGTGTTCCCTAAGGGGTTTAAATTTAAGTGAAAATCATAGGGTGGGCATTTTGCACGCGCTGATACCAAAAAATTGGGGGGACTTTATTTATTTTTGTTTTTTTTTGGGGCGATTGGGTTTGTAAAGGGGAAAAAGGGGAATGTTCGTGTTTTTTTTTTTTTATTTTTTTTTTGGGGTTTTTCATTTTTTTTTGTTTTTTAAAAAAATTTTTTACCCTTTTTCCGGGGGGGATCTGTAACAGAATGTCAGATTTTCTGTTACCCAAAAGGGGGAACTGTTTCACAGCTTACTGCTGTGTTACAAGTTTGCCATGGAACTGCCAATTTTTCCCCTGCCCACAAAGCATTGCGGGCTTTGGGGACTTTTACCAGATTTCCCACATCAGGGGGTTCCCCGGGGGCGATCGTAGCAGCGCCTGCGGTTTTAAATTTTTCGCAACCCTGGGAAAAGGGTTTCAATAATGGAAGCGTTAATCACCCCCCCGGGCCCGGAAAATTTAAATCCTGCCGCGGGTGATGGCCCGGGTTTTAGGCCCGGGGGTAATTTTTTTGCTTGGGGGCTTTTTTGCAATGTTGGGGGGGCCTTTTGGCCCCCCTTTATCACCAGGCGTATGGATAAGTCCCCTTTTCAGGAACGCCTTCCCGCTTTGGGCGTTTACTTAAGGCCCAATGTCGGGGAAAAGGGGGTTTTAAAACATTGATTTAAAAAAATTTTAATTTAAAATTCATTTCCCGACTGAGAAAACACCTTTAAAAGTACCCCCTTTTGCTTAAAAAATTTTAAAAATTTTTCATAGGGTTTTTTCATAAGTACCAAAAAGGGGCCCCAAACCCCAAAAGAAAAAAAGGTTAAAAATGTTTTAAAAAGAAATTTCATAAAAGTTTATATTTGCATTTTTTTTTTGTGATCCGAAGGTTTTTTAAAAAATTTCTCAAAATTTGATAAGATTTTAAACAGCACCAGACCTACCAACAGTAAAAGCCCAAGGGATAATCTGTCATTTACATCTTATTGTACCCCCCCCTTTTATATTTGTTACCCGTAACAATTCTTGATCCTTTTCCCGGGCTGTGGGGGGAGTGGGTTTGTGAAAATTTTTGACCCATGTTTCTTTGCCCTGTATTTTGCTTAAGGGGGGACATGTATGAATTCAAAAAGAGTCTTTTTTTTTATTGCCGCGAACCCTGTTCTAAAAATAGATATCAGGAGTGTTTCAATATTACAGTTTGTATGAAAAATTTTGGGGCCGAACTTTGGGACAATGAAAGAAGGGGATTTAAAGTGAATTTCGTGCTCGTTTTTAGTGTATAATGCGTCTGAATGGGTTTTAAAGGGGGTTTTTTTGCTATTTAAAAAAGGTGGTTAAAAATTCATCTTGCCTCGCCTGTGTGTTTGGGGTATTATTTGGAAAAATTTAGCCCCATTAGTTTAAAGCCAAAAAAGTATTTTTGGCTTTTTGATAGGTGGAAATAAAAAAAAAGTTTATTGAACCCCATGCAGTGAAAAGAAACTTTGATCTTGCTCGGTTGGGGCCCCTGGTGCCCGGGTCAAAGTTTTATCCCCTGCCTTTCTTATTCCCAAGGCTTTTTTTTTTTATTTCCCGTCTATCTATAAACCCTTTTATTACATGTTTTGGGGCGCCAAAATTCCTTTTTTGCGCCAAAACACCCGGCAGGGCAGCTTTAACTTTTGTTTCCTTTTTTAATCCCAAAAAAAACTTTCATGCATTCAGGTGCATTATACATTGAAAACGAGACCCGATAATTCACTTCGAATCCCCTTTCGCATGTCTCTCAAAGTTCGGCGCATTTACTTTTAGGGCCCCACAATTGGTTTTGGGGCTTTAGTCTATGTTTTGCGCAAAAAATTTTCTTTTCCCTATTTTCGTATTTTAAATCCTTATATCTTTTTAGGAAAATGGGGTGTGAGCGCCAAGTTACAAAAAAGGGGGCGTTTTTAAAATTTTATCATTTTGCCCTAAGTATTTTTATAAATGTGTAGGGTGGGCCCGCAGCTTTTAGGGGCACCCCTAGAATTTTCCCAAAACACCCGGGTAAAGTGGAAAGCAGAAGTGGAAGTGGCAAAGGTCCCCTGTAAGCAAGTGAATTAGAGCTGATTTTTGGTTTCTTTGTGTTTAGAATGGGGCAGCAGGGATACCGGAAATCTGTAGAATATTTGAGGACACATGTGTGGGCAGAGGTGGATACTCCTGTCCTACAGACATTTACTCTACTATAACCATACATCTGACCCTGTTCAAATTTTTCTTGCGATCATTGGGATTACTTTTGTTTAAAGGTTTAAGCGCAAAACTTTTGGTGTGTTATGTTAAATTATGCGTTGGGAAAACTGTTTAAATTGGGAAAATGGTAGGGCCCATGTAAAAAAACGTGACCCGTTTTTTTGGGGACAAAATTTAGGTAAAATTTTTTTTTTTTCTTAAATTTTTGTTTATTTTTTTGTTTTTTGTTTTGGCCCCTGATATATTTTTTATGGAAACTTTTTTTGTTATAAACTGTGAAAAATGTATGAAGGGCCCTTAGTTCTTTGTTCTATTTTTGTCTGTCTTGTTATATGTAAGCCATCTAGTCTTAAGGGTGCTTTTTTCACAGGCGTTTTGGTTTCAGTTTTAAAAACGGGTCCAATAAAAAATGCCCTTTTTCACCCGCCCGCTTTTTTTACTTTCTAAACTGTTTTGGGAAAATGAGTTTTCAATGACTGTGTTAAATCAGATCGGCGTGTTAGATGTAAGTGCAGGTCTTGTAGCATTAAAAGTGAATGAATTTATTTCTTGAACAACGTGTTTCGTGTTAAAAGAAAGCACTTTGTCAGGTTCATAATCGTAAAGTGTAGTTACAAAGTTAAATACTGAATAACATCGGAAGTAAAAGGCTAGTGACCTTACAATCATCAGTATTACAGTACGTGCCACATCTTTCTTGTGCTTGTATGCTGCTGTATATTTTCAAGATGTTACAATAAATTTCAAGTTTTTACTGGCCATCTGGATTGCTGGACAACTTTTTCTCTTCTGCCTATTACACAAAAATACTACTAAAAGTTAATAAAACTAAATACCTTTGTTGAATCCAGGAAATCCCTTATTTCTACAAAGTACAAACTCACTCCACGGGGACGTGGTGTGCGGGGTGAGAGAGATTAGCAATCTACATATTATAAATCGATAATAAATGAGTGGTGAGTTGTGTCAATCTGGATGCACAACCCCGACTGGTGAGTACGTGATTCACCTGCATATCTTGTTGAATTAATATTAAGATCTACTATACCAAGGAGCGCTCCTCTTTTCCCTTTTAGGGTATGTTCACAAGGCTTAATTGCGGGGCGTGCAGAAACGCCCGCAATTTACCTTGGTGTTTGGGGCTTGGAGAGCGGGAAGAGGAGGCTTTAATCCATAGTTCTCTATGAGAACTGTGGATAACCGTAATGATTGGGGCGCATTTCGCTCATAATAGAGCGCCGTACGCTCTCAATACGTGGCGAAACGTGACCCAAAATAAGCCGTATGAACTTACCCTTATTGGTCTTGCAATTACTGTGTTTGTACTCCACTAGAGTTCAAACACAGTAATTGATGACTTACTTGAAACACCTTTCTGGTAATAAAGGCAGTTTAATTGGAGCACAGTTAAAACTGCACCAAAACTGTGCTGATTAAAAGCACCCTAAATGGTGTGCACAGTTGATGAGCTATCTACAAATTATGGCAAACAGATGGGTTCATGCTGCCAAACTCAAGGGCATGGGAACGAGTGACATGGACTGGAAGGAGGGGAAGAGATAGTGGTTGTAAATCTTCCAGAAATAGGCTCCAGTTTGTGAGCAGTCATCTTCTTGGGACACTATTTTCCCTGAAGTTAAATATCTTTCCCCAATATTTTTGCTATTCAGAATATTTATCTCCCTATAAATCTAAGGGCTTTCTGAATGTTTTTGGGACTAGCAAGCTACTGCAGTGAAAGGGTTTGGTTAGCCTCATTTTCTTAGGCATTTTCTGTTGGATGCATTATAGATACCTTAACATATGGCCTGAGATGCTTTCTACATGCATATCATGTGACCCAGCAGGATGACATCGCCATGCCTTTCCTCTCTGTAGTCAAAGAAAGGTATGTTTATGTAAAGCATTGTGAGTAGCTGAGAGGTAAAGTTTTTGCCTCCAGGCACAAGGGTTCTAGGTTCAAATCCCTGCAGGAACCAAACCTGCGTTTTTTTTTTTTTTATCAGTGCACATTCGGTACCTCATTGAGGTTTCTTTTTTATTTATTTGCACTGTTTGAATAATTACTAAGGAGTACAGGAGTAGAATGACAGCACCTGGGGTTTGAACACTCAGTAGCTGCCTGAGAGGAGAAGTGATATCTGAGCATGTCTGACCAGGGCTGAGAGCTCCTCAGTCCTGGTCGTATCCACTGGAGACGAGCTGTAAACAACGGATCACTAAGGGAGCAGCTAAAACAAAAACAAATTTTTAATAATAATAAATGGTGAAAATGTTTGTTATTTCATTTGCAAGCTTCCCACGTCAATTTTACTTAGTGACAAAACCCCTTTAAACTAACCAACATGATATACAGCAGTCCTGTCCTGTACGTGGACAAATAATCTGTTCAATGATAGAGGGAGTGTGAAGAGACTACAATAGCTCTCTGTTTTTTAGCTGATCAATGATATAAAGCCTCAAAAGACAAGTTAGGCTAAGGCTACACTTCATCGGACAAAAAAACTCCAAAAGCGGCCGTTTTTTTCCCGATGCACGGCCGTGGTTTTTGTCACGTTTTGCGCAAAAACTGCAGTCACTTCTCGTTTTTTTTACATCGCCCATACAATTGGATTGTATGGGAAGACACCGAGAAAACTAAAAGTGCTGGCGTATTATCCAACATGTTGTATAATACGACCAAAAATGATTGTAGAAAAAATGAACTATGAAGACTACAGGTTGTTTTTTCTATTGTAATCTATGGGGCTGCACAAACGATCGTATTTTTAGCGCTTTCAAAATCCTAAAATCGTTGAAAATACGATCGTAAAGCTGTACAGTGGAGATATAGCTTTAGGGTATGTTCACACAGCGTATTGGGGCGTGTACTGTATGCGTCACAGTACGCTGTGTGAACATACCCTATTCACCTTCAAGCACACTGTCACTTTCATTATCAGCAGCGCGTACGCGCTGCGAAAGAAATGACATGTCACTTCTCTCCTCTGGCGTACAATACAAGCGTATTGTACGCCGGGGAAACAGACGTAATTCATAGCTCTCAATGAGAGCTATGAATTACCGTAATTGCGGGGTGCATGTCGGGCATATTGAAGTGCAAATATGTGGCGAAATGCGTCCCACAATTATGCAGTGTGAACATACCTTTACGGTTTTTGCAGACAAATGTTACTTTTCTAGGACACGGTCTGTCAGCTGGTGCCAGGCACCTGACCAGAGACTGAATATAGATCATGCAGGACCTGACTTCTCCTAGTAATCTAGCACAGCAAAGGATATTCCTGGGTTTGAGGATATAATGTACAGCTTTAATATGATCCGCCTGTTTGCTCATGCAGCTTCTGTATGAGTGTTTGCGCTGACACGTAACAATTTCCAAACTTTGAAGTTAATTTCCTCTGCACCAGTCCTGAGCTAGATTAGATCCAGTGGCGAGAGGAGCCCCTCATGTATACGAATAGTCATTGCAGTATAAGTACTTCTACACAAAGCCTCAGAGATTATATTAGATTACCCTGTAACAATACATACACTATTTGATGTACATGGTATTTTTTCTCAGGTGCAACCACAACATATCTCTATGGTCAGTCAGCTACGCCTGCAGTGTGCATTACTGATGCCTCCAAATGTTTCACTGACCCAGTGTAAAACCTTGAATCCTTCCTCTCTATTACCACTCTATTACCCTTAAATCTAGACCCAAAGGTGGAGGAAGGAGAGAAAATAGATGGTATAGACAAGGAAGAACATAGTTGTGTGTCCTAATAGCACAAGAAACAGCAGGATTTGCTCATGTAAAGGACTCACCAATCACTAATCCAGATTCTGAGGTTTTGTTGATGGCTTTAGTTACCGGGAATATGGCAGGTATCATATTGGATATGCGGTGGTCACGCACCATGAGGTAATAAAAGCTGAACCACTCCTGCCTCATTAGACAGGAGGGGGAGTTGAGGGCACTCACAGAGGCATGTAAAGTAGACGAGGGTAAGACTGCAAACATATTCACAGACTCGGGGTATGCATTTGGAATAGCCAATGATTATGGTCTCATATGGAGAGCCCTGGCAATCTTAACATCACATGGTAAACCCATTAAGAATGCAGAAAGTGTCAGAGACTTAATGGAAGCCCTGTTATTACCTACAAAGCTTGGAATAATTAAGGTCAGAGCACACACAAAATCTGACAGCCCCAAAGCGAGGGAAAATGCTAGAGCACACGGAGCAAAATAGGCTGCAATAAAGCCGGGGGAAAGGATATTAAGACAGGCCATGCCCCCAATAGACCTGTTATGTTTTAGGGCGATTAGTTGGCTTGAATGGTCGTGGTCGTAGTGGGCCCCATAACGACAAGTTTTCGATGGCATGATGTGTTTGCCGTGCCATTAAATCTAGGGGAGGAAACAACCCCTTTCATTTTTACCCCCAAAAGGGGGTGGAGAAGTGGAAAAAAACCCCCAACATAAAATGGTACGGGCTACATCTTAGGCAACACATTAGGTTATAAAAGCCCAAAAAAAAAATCACAGCCCTTCATATCCCTGTCTTGTACCACAGCATGACCTTAACCTGCATCACCCACAAAATTAAAAGTGCAGAAAACGTTTATTTTAACCTCATTTTTCTTGAACGGAATTGACTTTCCCCGTCCTGGAAGCAGCATAGCCCCAAAAACCCGCATCCCCCAGTTTAAAAAGTGCCCCGGAAAAAAAAGTCTTTTAACCACCATTTAAGTTTCATGGGCTAGACTATTCCTGTCCTAGCCACAGATAGCCCCAAACCTGATGACCCCCGATTAAAAAAAGGGCCCAAAAAGGAGTCTTTCAAACCCCATTTTAGTTTCATGGTTTTTGCTTACTGTCCGGGGGCCCCAGCATGACCCCAAACTGCATGAACCCCCGTTTTAAAAGTGCCGGAAAAAAAGGAGTCTTTCAACCACTTTTTGTTTTACTGGGCTTGACTATATGTCCTGGGCCACAGATGAGCCCCAAACCTGCATGACCCCAGATTAAAAAAGGGGGGAAAAGAAGTCTTTCAACCCATTTAAGTTTCATGGACATAGACTATCCCGTCCTAGCACAGCATGAGCCCCAAAAACCTGCTGACCCCCGATTTAAAAAATGCCGGAAAAAGGGGTTTTCAACCCCATTTTGTTTCACTGGAAACTTGCTTAAAATGTCCCCGGGGACCGATGAGCCCTAAACCCATGACCCCCGATTTAAAATGCCGGAAAAAAGAAGTCTTTCAACCCCTATTAAGTTTTACGGACATGCTATCCTGTCCTAGCCCAGCATGACCCCCAACTGCATGACCCGATTAAAAGTGCCGGAAAAAAGGAGTCTTTCAACCACCATTTTAGTTTTACTTGGAATTGTCTATTACCTGTCCTGGGCCATGCATGAGCCCCAAACTGCATTGACCCCAGATTAAAAAGTGCGGAAAAGAAGTATTTCAACCACCATTTATGTTTACTGGATATAGGATATCCCTCGTCATGAGACACGCACACTGAGCCCAAAACCTGCTTGACCCCAGATTAAAAAGTGCCGGAAAAAGGAGTCTTTCAATCCACATTTTAGTTTCAGGACTTTGACTATCCTGTCCTGAGTACAGCATGAGCCCCAAACCTGCATGACCCCAGATTCAAAAGTGCCGGAATAGGAGGTCTTTTCAACCAACATTTTAGTTTTCACTGGACATATACTGTCCCTGTCCTGGTTAGCGCTTGCCCCTCCGTATGAGTGCGGACCAATTGAGCTTCACTTGAAAATACTGGTGGTTAACGCTCCTGTTCCACCCAGGTGCCCTTTTTCTTGGCATTCTTTTTCTCATTTTACTCAACGTGCTGGAGGAAATGGTCTCTGTACTTTGTTCTCTGTCCGTGCTTCATACTCCATGTCCTCTGAATAACCTACATCTGGTCAAGTTTTCCTGTACCTCCCTTGTCACATTCAGAGGAATTTTTTTACCAGCTATTTTTGTACATGCAAGTTTTTTAGTAGTTTAATTCTAGAAAACACATTTTTAAAATAGGATGGAATCCCACCATGTCTTTGTTTCTCTTTTTTAATTGTATTAAATGGGTTGTCTCAATACAGGGATTGATAGCTATGTTAAAGATCTTGCAAAAACAAGTCATTTTGCAATATGTGTCCATTAACAGTGTCCTACCTATTCCTGTTTCTGACAGCACCATCACCCTTGAGCCACTCTTGACAATTGTGAAGAACAAATGTCTGTTAGAAACAACATTTTTATAATAGGACCTGTAGTATAGCTGCATGTCACAGCAAAATGCCCCAAAAAATTAAAAGCATGACCCTTGAGCCACTTTTGACAATTGTGAAGAACAAATGTCTTTTAGAAACAACATTTTTTATAATAGGACCTGTAGTATAGCTGCATGTCACAGCAAAATGCCCCCAAAAATTCAAAGCATGACCCTTGAGCCACTTTGGACAATTGTGAAGAACAAATGTCTGTTAGAAACAACATTTTTTTATAATATGACCTGTAGTATAGCTGCATGTCACAGCAAAATGCCCCCAAAAATTCAAAGCATGACCCTTGAGCCACTCTTGACAATTGTGAAGAACAAATGTCTGTTAGAAACAACATTTTTTATAATAGGACCTGTAGTATAGCTGCATGTCACAGCAAAATGCCCCCAAAAATTCAAAGCATGACCCTTGAGCCACTTTGGACAATTGTGAAGAACAAATGTCTGTTAGAAACAACATTTTTTTATAATATGACTGTAGTATTGCTGCATTTCACAGCAAAATGCCCCCAAATATTCATTGAATGAACATTGAGACACTTTGGATAAAAAACGTATGAAAATAGTGAATAAACACGTATATGATATGTATTATGATATTAAATGGTATTTTTGGCACCTTTCAAATCACCTGTGGTGACTACAAAATTGCTGTATTCACATTTAAGTGCAAGGTGCCTCAATGAACAAAGCTGTAGTGCGCCAAAGGGAAAAAAACACGTATCTGAAATGTATTCGGATAATAAAAGTTTTTTGGCCCCTTTTAAATTATGTGGTGACTACAAAATTGCTGTATTCCATTTAAGTGCAAGGTGCCTAAATGAACAAAGCTTTTACTGCGCCAAAGTGAAAAAACACGTATCTGAAATGTATTGGATAATAAAGGGTATTTTTGGCATTTTCCAATCACTGGTGACTAAAAAATTTGCACCTTTAATGCAAGGTGCCTCAATGAACAAAGCTGTAGGCGCCAAATTTGAAAAAAAACACGTACTGAAATGTATTCGGATAATAAAAGGTATTTTTTGGCACCTATCAACCTCTGCTGACTACAAAGTTGCTGGATTCTAATTTAACTGCAAGGTGGCTATATCAACAAAGCTGGAATGGGCAAAATTGAAATAGAACACCTATCTGAAATGTTTTACGAAAAATAAAAGTGGAGTTTTGCACCTAACCAAGAGACCTGGCAGTTCCTAGAAATGATGTGTATCCAATATAAGTTCAGGCTGCCCAATCTCCAGGAAATATTTCATTAGAAAACTGTTAATAATAAAGCTATTGCAGTGCAATGTCTACACTAAGGGCCACATGTATGAAGCTCGCCGGGTCGAGGCGCCGTTTTCCGCCAGTTTCCCGGCGGAATCTGCGCCTAATTTATGTCGGGGAAGGCCGCGCTCATACATATCATGTAAAGTCCGCCGCGCCTCGCCAGCGTGTCGGGCGCAGTGCGGGAATGAGGCGAAGTTCGGCGCTGCCCCTGAGATTGTCCGCCGGAGGTAGTGCGAATCATACATCGGGGAAAAAGTCCGCCGTGCCTCGCCAGTGCGTGGGGCACAGTGCGGGGACATGGGCGCTGTGCGGCGCTGCGCCGAAGATTTCGCCGTCCGAGGAAGTGCCCTCATACATGCGGGAAAAGTCCGCCGCGCCCCCGCCAGTGTGTGGGGCGCAGTGCGGGACTTAGGCGCCGTGCGGGACTGCGCCGAAAATCTGTTCCGATGCGAGACAGGTGGAGCGGCGAGAAATCTTTCCCACATGTCGGTGCGGAGTATAAATCCAAAATCGCCTTTATAAAGGCATTCTACATTCTCAGGAAAAGAGCTGAAACATTAAAAATAAAAAAATTACATAAAACAAAATCACTTTCCAATATCCTAAGTCAAGAATTAGGATATTGGAAATGGTCGGGAAAAAACAGTATTTCAAATTCAAACCTATTCTCATTGGTCGCCAGAAACCGGCCAATCAGAATGGAGCGACACTGAACTATTAAACCTGGGGCAGGATTGACCAATCAGAATCCACGGCGGGACTGTTCAAAATACAGTAAAAAATGCTAAAAACAGTGATTGGCTGAGACAACGCGGGCTGGGCTAACTCACCCAATCAGAATACGACCGACAAAGTCCCATTCTAGGTTATGGAGAACTTTAGACCAATCAGAATACGAGCAACAAAGTCCCATTCTAGCCTATGGGGAAGTTTACACCAATCAGAATCCACGGCGGGACAGTTCAAAATACAGTAAAAAGGCAGAAACGAGCTGATTGGTTGAAGCAGCGGGGGCTCGTCCAGCTTAGCCAATCAGAGCGCGAGCTGCTTTCTCATAGAGTTCTATGGGGAATCGAAATTTAAAAGAGGCGCCGTAATTTGGACCAATGGGAGAGCGAGCGACGCTCCTATGGGTTTTCTAATGCAATCTGGTAAAAAAGTGTACATGGCTGAAATCAAATTATAACACTACAGAAGTTGTGCCGATGTGTATATACAATTAATACTAATATGTGGCTAATGAAAAAAAAAAAAAAGTCCATAAAATCATGTTTATTTCTTTATTTTCGTTAGCCAAGGATCAATAGTATGGGTGCATCGAAAATAAAGAAATAAGCATGATTTTCTTGATTTCAAATTTTTATTTCGTTAGCCACATATTAGTATTCCTTTTATATACACATCGGCACAACTTCTGTAGTGTTATAATTTGATTTCAGCCATGTACAGTTTTATACTAGATTGCATTAGAAAACCCATAGAAGCGTCGCTCGCTCTCCCATTGGTCCAAATTACGGCGCTTTCTTTTAAATTCGATTCCCCATAGAACTCTATGAGAAAGCAGCTCGCGCTCGATTGGCTAAGCTGGACGAGCCCCCGCTGCTTCACCAATCAGCTCGTTTCTGCCTTTTTACTGTATTTTTTTTGAACTGTCCCGCCTTTGAATATGATTGGTCCATTTTTCTCCATAGGATAGAATGGGCCACTGTCGCTCCTATTCTGATTGGTCAATTCTCCTCCATAGGATCTAATGGGACATTGTCGCTCCTATTCTGATTGGCTGGTTTATGCCGACCAATGAGAATAGCTTTACAAATTTGAATTACTGTCTTTCCCGGCAATTCTCTCTATGGCAATTCCCTATGTAGCGCCGGTCTCGGCGACGAACGCGTTGTTCGGGTTTTTAACTGCTTATTTTTAAAGAAGTGTTCTGGCCCTTTATCTGAGAATGTTTTTACACTGTATAAAAAATAATTTGTTGATTAATACTTTCATTCCGCGCGGCGCTGAGCGCCGAGATTTGAGTGCGCTCATCTCTCCATAGAGAATAATGGGAGAAGTAGCTCGCGCTCTGATTGGCTGGGATAGCCAAGCCCCCACTAGCTCAGTCAATAAGCTCTTTTCTGTCTTTTTACTGTATTTTGAATTATTCCGCCCTGGATTCTGTTTGGTCTAAACTTCTCCATAGGCTAGAATGGGACTTTGTCGCTCCTATTCTGATTGGCTGAGCTAGCCGAGACCCCGCTAGCTCAGCCAATCAGCTCTTTTCAGCATTTTTACTGTATTTTGAATTATCCCGCCGGGGATTTTGATTGGTCAATTCTTCCCCATAGCTTTTAATGGTTCACTGTCGCTCCGATTCTGATTGGCCGGTTTCTGCTGACCAATGAGAATAGGTTTCAGATTTTGAATTACTGTCTTTCCCGGCAATTTGCAATATCATATTTGTTGATATTGCGCCGTTCTAGAGTTTGGAAAAGTGATGTTTTTTTTTATTATGTGTATTTTTTACGTGCAGCTCTCTTCTGACACTGTTTTCCGCGTTTATAAAGGCGATTTTTTCCTATTCATACTCCTGCTGCACGGAGCGAAGCGCCGAGATTTCTGTCGCGATCTTCGATCCGCTTCCTCGCATGTTCGGATCCTGCTTCACTTCGCCTCTGCCGGAGGATTTAGTCCAAAAAAAACCTGGTCTGCTTGTCGGAGCTGCCGAGCGTCGCGATTTGGCGAGCCGCGATGGTACATGCGCGCCGCGTCCCGCCCCAGAACGCCTACACCGCACCCCACCGCGCCCACTGCCCGCCCACTGCCCGCCCCTTTTAGCGGACCGCAGCCCAAAAATGGCGAACGCTGCGTCCGAAAGCGGGATTCGGGCTGGGAGGCGCAGTGTACGCCAGAAAACAGACGTAAAGCCCCTTTTCGCATGTCGCCCTAATCTTGGGGAAAATATACCAGTAAATTTTTTATAGAGCTTCTCTGTGTTCACCCGCGGCCCCCCCCCTTGCTCTCCCCCATGACTTTACAGCGGTAGATGCTCCTTTAAAATTCTCTACCTAACTACATAAAATCTTCCAATCTCTGATCTAACTAAGTTGTAAGGATCACAGCTAACAGTAGAGCTTTCTCTGTGAAGAAATAGAATAATTTCGCTGAGCTGTTTGGACACAGGCAGAGCGCACGTCCTACTGCTATGAGACGCTGAGAGACACTGATCATGAACAGCAAGGGCTGTTCTATGTAAAACGATGTCATGTGATTTTTCCAGCAAAACGCAACCATTCACATCCAAGTCATGACGTCGCATACACATCTCACCCTGCTCTTTTCTGTAAGCTGATTTGCTGGCCACCAAAATGACAGGAAGCGCCGAAAATGGCACGATATTAATAGATGATGCACAGATTTTAACCTACATTATCGCATGATCTAAAAATTTCGATCAACATAAAAACTGTGCCAATTTCAACTTTGTCGAAAATAATCGCTCAACACTACTTGTTACCTCTGATGTCCTTGAGACCCTTCCATCCCAAGCTCAGAAGGTCAAAAAGGGGGAGTCTGTGAAACGGGGAGCCCAATTAGATTAGGGTGCCCTGTGGAGTGTGGGCAATAAGCTCTGCCTCCCTTAGGTCCTTTTCCCAATGATGGCCTTAGCAGCCCATGGACTGACCCACCAGTCTAAGACCACTATGTGTTCAGTAGTAGACAAGTATTGGGTTGCTCTTTGCTTCAGTCCAGCTGCAGCCAGATACTCCCAAGCCTGTATGACATGTGCAAAACACAATACAGGTTAAAGTAATGCAAATATATGAATATACCCTTGTTTGTGTAGATCTCTTTTACAGGTTGGCCTGAAGCCTATCCAGTACCGAAAGCAACAGCAAAAGCAACAGCCCAAAAGTTGATTAAGGAACATGTAGAAACACTAGAGGAACACACTTCACAGGAGAAGTCATGAAGGAAGTGATAGGTGCCTTAGGCATAAAACAGGTCTTTCACATCCCTTACTATCCTCAGAGCAGTGGAAAGGTAAAGCAGTTAAATGGAACTCTAAAATACAGAAAGCTATGGAGGAAACAGGGCAGCCATGGCCAGAGTGTTTGCCATTAGCTTTGTTCTTAGTCAGCTGTACACCTCATAGGAAAACAAAACTCTCTCTCTAGACAGGGCTCTGTCCCTCCCAAGACAGGGCTCTATTTCTCACAGGTTCTACGGACCCTGCATAAACACCTTAAAGCAGTACATAAACAGTATTTGATTCCATTCCACAACCTTGAGCCGGGTGACCTCCTTAAGACAGGTGAGAAGGAGCCTTGAGCCTCGTTATGACAGCCACTTCCAAGTTCCGTTGACAACAGAGATCTCGTGAAACCCCATGTAAAAGCACTGTACTGTAATTCGTATCGGTTGAAGATCTTAGTGTGAATTAGAGAACATACATAACAAGTGAATGCATACACATACCTCTATGTATTTTTCTCAGTATAAGGGTATGTCCACACAATAAGTATTTCAAGTTGGAATTCATGTGGATTTCGACTTGAAATATTCATATAAAATTCCCATTGATATCAATATTAAACATCATATTTAGTAATTCTCTATAAGTTGAAGGGATGTTTCTATCGCAGACTTTGATAGCTTACTATTCGGATATACCATTAAAATCTATCAAAGTCTATGGTAGGAACACCCTTTTAATGTTCAATGTCTATGTGTGAAAGTGCTTTATGACATAAATCCGTGTAATGAATATACCACTGCGCTAAACCACCCCGACCCATACAAACAGAGGCCCAAATTTGATGACAAATGTCTAAGATGACCATTGTAATATACAAAGATATTATTTTAATTTTTGAAACGATTCCACAATTTTAGCATCAGTCCATACAAAATCAAACCCCCTTTAGCACAAAAACCCCCATAAAAGCAAAAACCAAAATAACAGAAATGACGCGGCTTACCAGAAGGTGAATCACCCGTCTTCTATTCACCTTTCCAAAATTAAAGCCGAAATAGTCCTCCTTACTTGATAAATGACTTCGTGGCTCCGGCCGGCAGCGCCCCTTTTCTGCTATAGTTTGGGTGACGCACCCTCACTACAAAATTATACGGGCAATCAAACACCAACGCTTTTGGGAATAGGAAATTTTCCTTCGTGAAACTTACCCCTGACAAAGGAATACGTCTTGATTGTTTTTGTGCGAAGTGGTGTTTGATTGTGCTATAGGACTGATGCTAATTGTGGACGTCTGGTCATACATTAACATAATATCTTTGTATAGTTACAACGGTCACCTGTAGACATTTGTCACTCAATTGGGCCCTCTTTTTTGTATAGTTGGGCGGGTTTTAGCGCAGGGTTTTTTTTTTTATGTTTTTATGCTTGTTTTTTAAAAAACAAAAAGGGGTATTTTGCGTTTAAAAACCCCTATACCAGCTGTTTTTTTATCTTAGGCGCAGAGACTGTATATAGTTTTTTGGAGAATGACATAAATCCGCCCTTTAATATATATTCCCTGTATCTGATATCTTTTTATCTCAAGTCTGCATAAAAACATGGAGGTAGTTAATACAACACATATTTTTGGCAGTCGGTTTTTCGGCGTAAAAAAACTTTTTCATTCTTTGGTCGCAGAAATTTACTATTGATGTAAATGGGGATGGGTAAGAACCTTGTGTAACCGAAATTAATGGGGCTCGTTTCTGACTGTAAAACGTGAGTAAAAACAATCCAGATCCACATGAAATAATCCGACGAGTAAATTGTAATTGTCATGTTGACTTACCCTAACTAGCACATGAAAACAAACTTAATATTTACGTACCTGGGAGATGAATCCGGAAATATTTTTTTTATGGCAGTTGTTATAAAAATCACTACCTGCTCAAGGTCCTCCACAGATATAAAATGAAATGGATACAGTGAGGTATCTGTTTCGAATGCAACCTGTTGAAAAAAATGTTTTATAAGTGAAAAACTAATTTTCTCTAACAGATTAGACTTTCTTTACTGTAAGCCTATTTCAGGGAAAAGATTAGGATTTACAAATGCACATCAAGGGGGATATGTATCAAAACTGTCTATGTCTAAGACTTTCTTGTTGCTCATAGCAACCAATCGAGCTCCTGTTTAATTTTTTAAGAACACAATATGAAATTAAATGAAAGGGGAGCTCTGATTGATTGCTGTGGGCAACAAAGAAAGTCAACATTTTTTATATTTCCTCTTTTCTGTTTTTTTTAACTAAAAATTTTTTTAAGAAAATATAAAAAGATTTTTATTGTTCAATTCGGGGCCTAACTTTGAGGCCTTTTATTAGAGATGGGCAAATCGATTTTTAAAAAAGTGGAATTTTTTTAGAATTTCAAAAACTTGGGTTCTGCCGAACCAAAATTTGGGTGATTTGCGGGAACAAGGTTTTTTTTATTGGTAAAAATGGCCTGAGCACATGGCGTTACAGGGCAGAAAACTCTGGGGGAAAAAGAAAGGAGCACCCTCAATGACATGTGCAGACATGAAGCCAATCACGACTGTGGGGCTTCTGGGGACGTCCACCCCCTATAAAAATATATGCCTCAATTAAATCTGGTTGTTCTTGGGGGTATTTAATACACAAGGCTTATTTTTCCCCCCTTGATTGGGAAATTTGCACTAAAATTGGGGTTGTCTTTTTTATTTTGTCCCATATACCCCAATTTTACATCGGGTTTTTCGTAGGTATTTCATACCAAAGGCTTAATCTAACTTCTTGATTGTGCGGTAATTTGGACAAAAATACGGGGTTTTCTTTACTTTTTGGTCCTTTTAAAGCTAATAGCTTTGGGTTTTTCCGAAAGAAAATTCATACACAAGGCTTAATCTAACTTCTTGATTGTGGGTTGATTTGGAGTGAAATACAGGGTGTGCGTATTTATTTGTCCCAAATATGCCTCAATTTCATCAGTTTTTTTTTCTGTAGGCTATTTTATACCAAGGGTTAATTTCTTCTCTTGTTTTGTGGGGGGAATTTGAGTCAAATACAGGGTGTTGTATTTTGTCAATACACGCCTTTGAAATCCATCAATTTCAGACCGGGGGGTTTTTAATCTGGGCCCAAAGGTTATTTATTCACTTTTTGGGAAATTTGTTCCAAATCCAGTTTTTGTTTTTTCCCCTACAACATCTAAAATCTAGCCTCTGCATCTCTTGGCAATTGCTATCGTGGCAAACAGCACATTTTTTTTAAATTATTTTGGTGTTTTCTGTTAAATGCTGATACTTTAAACCCCCTCCCCCCCTAAAAGATGAAGAGGGTGCTTTGACTCAATAATCATTTTCCCATTCCTTTGATCCTTAAAATTGGTAATTATCCATCTTGCTAAAGCCAAAAAAACAGGAGTTGATCCCAAAAAAAAGTAAATAAATATTTGCATTGTTCTTGTTTTCATCCACTCCTGCTTTTGGGCAACTACCATCTGACAACCCGATACAAAAGGACATCCCATACAACCTTATGGCTTCCCCGAAAACACAATGTTTGTTTTTGCCCTTTTCATTCTTTGGAAAAATTTAAAAGAAGGGGGAAAACCAAAAATAGTGGCAAGTAAAGAATGGTGGAGGGGGAAACACATTAGAAAACCACAGGGGGGTGGACTGAGAAGTGGTCATTGGGTAGCACATGGTAGCCCACAGAGTTTTAAACTGCAATTTGAAGGTAGCAGCAGCATGATTGGGCCACAGACTGGCAATAACGTGTGGAGGTGGGCACAACAGCAGCATATCACCGGAAGGGGCACAATGTCAAAATTTTTGGGGGGCGCATGGGTGACAAAATAGGAGGGGGCGGGTAACAACATCAAGTCGAGAGTGACTGGTGACATACCCCGGAGTGACGCAAGCATATGGAGACCTGAGTGGTGGGGGCACCCACTCAAAAGGCTACAAATAGTCCAGGAAGAGTGGGAGGTGGATGTCAATACCAGTCCGGGTAAAATGGGGGTGGTTGAAGGAGCACTGGAGCAATGGGGGGACAGGTGGGTGGCAGCTCAGAATAGTAGCTGGGGCAGGTACCAAAAGAATCCGGGGTTCGGGGTCTGCTCCGGGTGTGCGCTGGTGGGTACCTAAATCACTAGGTGGTAAAAGAAAGCGCTCAAAACAACCCAGACTCAGGTTGCTGCTGATGGAGCTGCTACTCTCCTAACCCCCCATGCCCTACAGCAGCCATGGCAGTGGCACAGAGCATGGGACATAGGATGTCTCTATAGTACTTGAGTTTGTCCTCCGCCTTGGCAGGTGAAAAAATGCCCCCATTTGGTACCGGTAACGAGGGTCCAAGAGGGTGGAGAGCCTAAGTCTCCCCCCTGCCAAAATAGTGAGATTCCGCACCAGCCACAAATCAGCTGCAGCGGGCCTATGCGCAAGTGATTTGAGGACTCCCCGCCTCCATCTCCCTATATATGCCAGGTTGTTTTGGGATCCCGCCTCCCTCTTCTGGCTGCTCCTGCTCCTCTCTTGCACCTGAATAAAAAACTACACCCAAAACTGCTTGTGTCCCGTGCCTTCCTCCTCCCCCAGTTCAGCCCCCACTGGACTCATAGGCCGTGAGATGTAGTCGCCCCTCTTCATCCCCTGCCAGACAGATTTTACAGCATCTGTTCCGGACATGAACAGTGGAATGACTTATTCATCCCAATCCTGGCGACTGGAATAACGTGTACCCTCAAAGAGCCTGAGCATACAGCAGGGTCACGCATGAGTTCCACTGGTGACACAAAATTAAACAGGGGGAAAATTGGATCTCAAAAAATCGTTAATGCCTTTCACTGTTTACAATTTCCCCCCGTTCATCAATTTCCCCCTGTTTATCAATTACTCCCTGTTCTCAATTACTCCCCCTTCATCAAATTTTTCCCCCTGTTCAAACAAAATTTCCCCTGTTCATCAATTTCCCCCCGTTCATCAATTTCCCCTTTCTCAAATTCCCCCCCGTTCATCAAATTTTTCCCCCTGTTCATCAAATTTCCCCCTGTTCATCAAATTTTTCCGTTCATCAATTTCATTTTTCTCTGTTTTTAGTTTTTCTGTTTGTTTTGCTCAAAAGGGGGTGTGCTTGGCAGTGTAGGAAAGGCAAAAGTGCTTTGCAAAGTTTCCCGGCCAGTTCCGAACTTCAGATCCCCCCACTTAAAAAGGGGGGGACAGCAGTACCACCAAATTGGGCAGGACACGGGCAGCTTCTCAGTTGGGGGGGCTAGACGCATACTGCTGTTTCTTGCAATTTCTCGGTGAAAGACTCTGGGACCATGGTCCGGGGAGCAGGGGTATCTGGGCCAGTAGATGATTAAAAACAGGGGTTGTTTCGGCAAGGTGGAACTCTGATGCCCCGAAATGGGAGGCGTCCACGGGGATGTGCTGTTTCGCGACATGATGGACCACCACATCTGAGACACTTTTCCCAGGCCACTGTATGGGGAAACCCGCCCTGATGGGACGCAGGGCTTGGTTTCCAAGTAAGGTCCCTGGTCACGCCTTACTTTTTGCCCCAGATTCACAATAGCCCTGTTTGCCTCCTCTGGTCTTGTCAAATAATGCCACACCGCCGGATTTTATTTTTCACCCAAAGCCCCGCACGCGACTTTTACCCCCTGCCCCGGTGAGCCCCTGTGCGCTACTTTTTTGGGGGCCGCAAAGTAGGTGGTCTAAATCGTGCTGTTTGGGGCCCCAAAACCTCGAAATGTCCCCCTGCTGACTCCCCCGGCCACACTACCAAATTCGGGCGGCCCCACTGCCCGAGTGCAAGCTGCGGGTCTCTTTCCCAAGATAAGAGAAGCCTTGCTTCAGGGGCCGGAACAATGGTAGTCGAAGGTAGTGACCGCCTAGGGGGCCAATTCATCCCAGGCAGAAAAGGGGCAAAGAAGGCATGGAGTGGGGCTGAATTTTCCATTTGGGGGGGCCTTTATGCCTTTGTTTAAATGGGCACCAGAACCTTTTCCACCTCGCTTTCTTCACCCCTCCCATGTGCATCGGCACATCGATTAGTGTTTGCCCGTCACCGCCGTCCTCCCCAACGGGTTGCTTTCAGAGCCTGCCGCTCACAATATAACCCCCTATGCCACTCTCCTATCACTACGTGCCCCCTTTTTGCAAGAAGCGCAGATGTTTCCCCCCCTCTTTTCTGCCCCACTGTCCCTCAAAAAATTGATCCTCACTGTATAGTGGGCGGAGGCCCCCAGCACATAGTTTTTTCTCTGGGGGTGGGAGTAACGGACAGAGGGGGGTTTAAGACACCTGCTCCGGGGCCCTGCAACTAAGGGTTTGTCTGACAAACCCCCCCGACTCTTGGCTGGGTTGTCAATTCTCTGGGAGAAATGGGTGGGATAGTCAACCATTCGAGAAGCGTTGGGTTGTGGGGCAAAACACGGCGTTAGATACAACGGGAAACTGTGGCCTCGCGGGGGGATCCCTGCTCTGACGTTCCCTTTCGTGCGCGACCTGTGTCACTCCAGGGAACTACATTGGTTCTTTGAAACTATTGTATATCTTTTTCCTCAGCTCTGTTCTTTTTAAGCTGGGGCCCGACGTTAACTTGTCAGGGTGATTCCCCCCTTTAGTTATTTGGACGTTTTGCCCTGTAAATGCCCAGGGGAAGAAAGTAAGCGATTCAAGAGCGGTGGCTGTCATGTGCGTGCAACTAAAACACGCATTGTATGAAACCAAACCCGCCCCTAGCATATTTGAGCATGGCACAATTTACACACCTAAGGGTTCCGCACCCGAAAAACTGTTTTTTTAAAGCAATTCGCCGCAAATAAATTTGGTCGAAACGATTTTTGTCGGAAAAATTTGGGGAAAATTGGGGAATCGAATTTTGGAAATTCTCCGATCTTAAACCTTTTTGTTAGAACCTTTAAATTTCTCCCCCTTAAGAAACTGCATACCTTAAAGTATCAAAACGCATTTAGCAAGTTGTTAATCCTCAAAAGTTTCACAGGATTTTAGCAAAGGGAGGGAAAATTAAAAAAAAAAAATTTTTCAGATTTTACTTTAGCCCTTTTTAACTGAAACACATAATGTTCCAGGCAAACGCTCCCAATATTAAATTTCCCCCGATGTTTTGGTTTTACAGATATCCTTTGTGGCTTATTTTCTCTATTTTAATCAACCCCAACCCTAAAATGGAAGGGACCTACCTACTTTTTTGGGCCATTTTAATTAGATTTTTTTAGGTCCATTTCAGGTTTTTGACATTTAAATGCTAAAACCCTAAAAAAAAACTTTGTTTCAGATACTACACCCCTTAAAGCGGTTGTCTCGCTACAAAGAATAGCTTTCAATTGTAGGGAACACAAAATAAAGACATTTTTCCAAATAATTGCATTTTTCCTCGTCTTCCCTAAAGGATCAATGAATTTATTTCCTCCATGGCTATTTTTAGTTTCCCCCAGTAACCCACCTGTAAAAAATCTCCCTGGGCGTTTGTTCAATGAGTAACAAGAGTAGTCATCACAAAAGGTTTGGGAGTGTCGTCAGTTCCTGTGCTGCCAACAGTAAAAAGCTTGATTTTCTCAATAAACAGCTCTGTAATTAGGGCTTTTTTTTTTGGGGGGCAGATAAGAAGTCCCGCCATAGTAGGGGAAGCAATCTAACTAATTCACTGAAAGCACGGGCTTATGCTGTACAAGCAGGGTTTACAAATTAGTCTGAAACCAGGAAGTGACAGAGAATTTCTTTATGCATTCTTTGAAACCCTGTGGGGAGACAACTCCTTTAAGGAATGTATCCAAGGGTGTAGAGAATATATTGACCCCACAAGTGTTTCACAAATTTTTTTAATGTTAGACTGTGAAAATAAAAAATAAAAATTCTAAAATAATAGCACATATTTCACAAAATGCGGGAAAAAAGGGCACAAAAATGTGTTAAGAAATTTTTTCCCAAATAAGAAATCCATACATGTGGGTTAAACTGGTTTGGGACAGGCGGGGAGGGAGGGAGTAATATGCAAAAAAACTCTGAGTGGGTGATCGAAATAGGAAAAAAATACAATATTAAAAAATTTAAGTTTAATGTATTTTCATAAAATTCCACAACCTTTAGTTTGGCCATACGGGATTCCAAACATATACAAATACTTTTATCGTCCTAATTCATCGTCCTCGAGCTTCAAAAATTCACGCTTAGTTTTAGAGCTCAATGCGGGAGTAGCAAAGTCTTAAAGGGGAACCCGTCACATAGATTATGCCCCCCCGCTGAGGAAGCACAAACTAGTGACGACCGTGTTTCCGGTTTTTCCCTTATTCTTAAAAGCAGCGTTTTTGAGCATTTAAAAATCAAATTTTTTTTCTGGCAGGCGTTAGCCCGCCCCCTAAAAAAAGTCCTGCCCACTGGGAGTTATTCTCATGTTTTTACCATTCAAAGTAAAGGTTTATCAGTTGAGTTGGGGGGGGGCTGCCTCGATGGGGGGGGTTTGAAAAAAACTGACTCTTTGAAGACTTTCCAAATGACCTTTGGCTGAAAAACTGCAGATTTTGGCATTTAATACACGAAAACTACAGCATCTTACAGAATAAGGGGCAAGCGCTGGAAAAGCAGGTCTGACCTAGCTTTTGCTGCCCTCAGCAAGGGGGCATAAATGTGACAGGGTTTTCTTTAAGTAGAAATATTTATAAAACAGCAGAACTCACTGCATCCTCTCACCCAAATGGGGATCATCTGGCTGCGACGTTTCGGGGGACCGCCCCTTTGTCAAGCACACCTGAGGACTGGACATGGCTCACCATTTATACCCATCAGGTCACGTGATCCTCCTCACATAGCATATACGTTCATACTTAAAACAACATAATATGACTTAAAATATACTTCCATATACACACAAATATACATCTGCTTGTGAACCTATTATAACATTGTCACTTTTTTCAATATAATATTAACTATCCAAAAAGGTTCAGCTCTATGTACCGCAAGAACGCCTCTATCTGAGTGTGAACACACCTCTCTGTATGGGGCGTATCCTAAGGGGTTCTTAACTCTGTAACTCCCACTAAATTGGATCTAACCACTTCAACGTATACCCCTAATGGTAACATAGATTCCTAACCTCACATAGCTGATGTATTATCCTCGGAGCGATACCCTTAAGCAGGATGACTTCACAAAAAGGCTCCCCAATTGCAGTCCTCGTTTAACCCCTTATGTGACAATGATTGTAACCGGGTAATCCAATATAACTCTCTTTGCAATAACCTAATCCTGACTTGTTCTCTATCCATCGCCTCAATATGTTCCAACACACACCATTTCAAATCGTTAACATTATGGCGATTCTCAAAGAAGTGTTTGGCCATAGACGTCTTGCCAAAAGACTTTTTAGCGCATGTTTCTTCATCCTTATTCTGTTCCTTTCTACTTTTATAAAGCCTAATTTGCGAGCGATGTTCATTAATTCTGATTCTCACTTGTCGTGGTGTCTGACCCACATAAACTTTGCCTCAGGGGCACTTCAACATATAAACTACATCTGCAGTATTACACGTGAAGTATTCCCTGCTTTGCATAGAAAAGCCCTTCGTTGAATGGGAGATACTTGATCCTTTAATAATACTTGTGCAATTCTGGCATGATAGACAAGGAAATGTGCCTTATTTCTGGGTACATAGTACCTTTTGTCTAGATATAGTTTTACATAAATCTGAATGCATTACGTAGTTGCCAATCGTGCGACCCTTTTTTATAGATAAACCTAGGTTTCTCCGAAAAAATTTACCATATATCGGGTCCAGAGATGGGCGAATGGATTCTAACGAAGTGGAATTCGTTTAGAATTTCAGGAAAACTTCAGTTCTGAACGAAGTCGAAGTTTGGGGGACTTCGGGTGAACGAAGTGTGCTTTGGGTTGATAAAATGGCTGCGAGCACATGGCGCTACATGGGGCAAAGCACTCTGGTAGGAAGAAGGGCATTTGTCTGCATGACATGTGCAGAGATGAAACCAATCAGAGACCGGCGGGATTCTGTGACGTCACCCCACTATATAAGTCGGGCGCGACGCTGAGAGCTCATACCCCTCTCACTGTACTGATCAGGGAAGGTGGTTTCCGCGGTGATTGTTACTGAAGAACGATTTTTATACAGCGATTTTTGAGGGGGGGGTCTCAGCTTGTCTCAGAGACTGCTTCTCTTAACGTTCTATTTCTGATTTTTTTGGGTATTGGATCTGAAATCCAGTATGCGTCCACTGCAGCTGCATATAATTTAAATCCTATCTGCTCACAACACATTAAATATCCAAGGGGAAACTAAGCCAGTTCTGTTGTATTCATTTAAAAAAAACAGCGTTTTTACAATACAAATACAAATTCATTTTTGGCTGCTCAATTCTTTTTGGGGCAAAATTTTTCATCCAGGGGTTAATTAAGCGTTGTTTTTCAGCTGTGGTGATCCCAAAAAACCGTCATTTTCAAAGCCAAAATATATACATTTTTCCTGTAGCCTAATTCACAAGCAAAAGGTTTAATTTTCAATTTTATCTCTTTTTGTGTGGCTTTAAAAAAACACCGCATTGAAAACACGCTACAAAGCTACAAGTTTTGGGGGTTTGGGCCCTCAATTGTTTGGCGCAATTTACATAAAGGGGTTTAAATTTTAAAGTGTTTTTTTTTAAGCTGTGGTGTTTCCCAAGGAAAACCCGTCTTTTTAAAAAAAAAAAAAAACCCAAAAATATATACATTTTTCCTGTAGTTAATTAACAAGCAAAAGGTTTTAAAATTAATTTTTCTCTTGTTGTGAAAGGAAAAAAAAAAACCATTTTTAAACACCCCCTAAAAAGTTTAATTGGTTTGTGGGGGGTTTTAATTGTTTGGCGAAATTTTTCCATCCGGGGAAAAAAATTAAGCGTTGTTTTTAAAACCCTGGGGTTTGACCCCCAAGGAACCGTCATTTTCAACAAAAATTTATTTTCCATTTTTCCTGTACCCTTTTTTAAAAAGCAAAGGGTTTAATTAAAATTTTATATCTTATTGTTTTTGGCGTAAAAAACACTGCATTTTTTAACACGCTAAAAAAGTATATTTTTGTGGTGGCTAAATTTTGGTTTTGGGAATTTACATCGGGGGTTTTAATTAACGTTGTTTTTCAGCTGTGGTGATCCCAAAAAAACCCGTCATTTTAAACCCCAAAAAATATATACTTTTTTCCCTGTAGCTTTAAATTCACAAGAAAAAGGTTAATTTAAAAATTTTATCTTTTGTTGTGGGGGAGAAAAAAAAACACCGCATTGTAAAAACCCCTTAAAAATTTACAAAGTTTGTGGGGGCTAAATTTTTTTTTTGGGCAATTTCTTTCGGGGGGGGTTAATTAAGCGTTGTTTTTAAAGTGTGGTGACCCCAAAAAACCCGGGCATTTTAAATTTAAAAAATTATATAAATTTTTCCTGTAGCATAATTCAAAAGCAAAGGTTAATTACAATTTTTTTTCTTTTTTGTGGGGGCGTAAAAAACACGGGGCACTGAAAACCCGTTTAAAAAAAGCAAATGTTTGTGGTGGCTCTTTTTTTGGCCCCAATTTAAATCCGGGGGTTTTATTAAGGGGTTTTTTTAAGCTGTGGTGATCCAAGAAACCGTCATTTTCAACCCCCAAAATATAATTTTTATTTGTAGCATAATTACAAGGGGAAGGGTTAATTAAAATTTTTTTCCCCTTGTTGTTTTGGGGTTAAAAAAAAAAGCCATTGAAAACACGCTAAAAAAGTACTAGTTTTGGGGCTCTTTGGTTTGGCGAAATTTTAAATTTCCAGGGGTTAATTAAGCCTTGTTTTTCAGCTGGGGTGACCCCAAGAAACCGTAAATTTTTAAACCCCAAAAAATATTTACTTTTTTTCCTGTACCCTAATTCACAAGCAAAGGTTTTAATTACAATTTTTCTCTTATTGTGTGGCCCGAAAAAAAAACACCCCCATTGAAAACCCCGCTAAAAGCAAATAGTTTGTGGGGGCTAAATTTTTTTTTTGGCGAAATTTTTCCATGGGGGTTTAAATTAAAGCTTTTGTTTTTCAGCTGGGGTTTTGGACCCCAAAGGAAACCCTTTCTTTTCAACCCCAAAAAATTTTAATCCCCATTTTTCCGTAGCAAAATTTTCAAAGAAAAAGGTTAATTAAAATTTTATCCTTATTGTGGGGGCGAAAAAAAACCCCCGATTGAAAAAACCCCCACAAAGAAATTTGTTTGGGGTGGTGGTTTAATTTTTTTGGCGCAATTTACACCCAGGGGTTAAATTTTAAAGGGGTTTTTTTTTAAAGCTGTGGTGTTTCCCAAAAAACCCATCTTTTAAATTTGCCAAAAATTAAAACTTTTTTCTTTTGCAAAATTTCCCCAAGAAAAGGGGTTAAATTTTACAATTTTTCTCTTATTTGTGGGGAAAAAAACACCGCATTGAAACCCGTACAAGCAAATAGTTTGGGGTTTGGCTAAATTGTTTGGCCCCGGCAATTTACATCCAGGGGTTAATTAAAGTGTTGTTTTTAAGCTGTGGTGATAAAAAGGAAACCTTTTCCTTTTTTAAACCGCCAAAATATTACATTTTTTGTAGCCTAATTCACAACCCAAATTTTTTAATTACAATTTTATTCTTTTTTTTTTGGGGCCCTTAGAAAAAAAAGCAATTGTAACAGTTACAAACCCAAGAGTTTGGGGTTTTGGGTCAATTCTTTTTGGAAAATTTACTTTCCGGGGGGGTTAATTTTAAGCGTTGTTCGGGCGTTTTTAAATCAGAAAAAGGGAAACTTTTTTTTCACCGCCACGAAAAAAATTCTTTTGCATTTAATTCTTTCCCCCAAAGGGTTTAAATTAAGCCGTTTGTGCTTTTATATTCAGTAAAAAACAACGGTTTTTAAAAACGGAAATTTAAAGTCAATTTTTCTTCCCCATTTTGTGGAGCGAAATTTATACCCAAGGGGTTTTACCAAGTTGTTACGGGGTTTATTTGGGTCAAAAAAGGGTGTGAAATTTTTTCAATCCCAGATATCTTCATAAAAAAACATTGGCCCTGAAAACTTTTAAAGAAAAAAACGTATGCCCAGCAGAGAGGGTGGCGGCTCTTCCCCTGCGAGTGGCGGGAGGAACAAACTTTTCCGGGCCCGCAGCCAGAAAGGGGAAACGTCCCCAAGCGGGGGTCCTCGGTGAGGCCAACATTTGCCGTTTGTAATCTAGCGGCCCTTTTTGTAATGACTAGCCCCCCAAAGGGGTTTTGTTTTGGGTTTGGGACTGGGGACTTCCCCCCAGATGAAATTGAAAACCCACCCAAAAAGTCGGTGGGAACGTCAGACACAACCCTTGGGGGGGGCAGGGCCCGGGAGCGGGTAAAGGGGCCCTCAACTGCCCCTAAACCCGCCTCTGTTCCCACCCGGTTCCTCAGAAAAGAGTTTTAAAACTAAGTGGTCTTGGGCTCGTGCCACTATATAGCGAGGATGAAAAATTTGAGGGGGCGGGTCAGCCACCCTACTTGGCGCGAAAAAAGGGGGGCCCAAATATCCCCTGCTTTTTTTTTTGCAGTGGGGCGGCAAAAAAGTATAGATGTTGGGGGTGGCATGGGAGGTATGTTGTGAGGGGTCAGCCCCCTGCTTCCCAGCCCGGTGGATGGAGGGACAGCGTGACGTTTTGAAAAAAAAATAGTTGAGATGTAGCCAACCGCATTGGGACCGGGTGGGGGCAAGGGTTTCTCATCGTAAGGAGGGGAAAGGGGCGTCAGCTTGCGCGTCAGGCAGCGGCGCACCCAGAAAGGGGGTCGTGTGGTCGGGAAGTAAAGCGGGGTTTAAGCGCAGTGTGAGGTGGGGGTACCCAAAAAGGGGGCCCGGGGGGGGAAAAAAAAACCCCGCTTGAAGGCCCAAAGAAAGTAGGGGGCACGGGGGCCCCTTGCGAGGCCCCGGAAAGCGTGCCCACCAGTGCGGAGTGGTTGGGGGGTTTTTTAAATCGGTATAAGCATTTTGGCATTTCTTTGCTAAGACCCCGAAGGACCCGGGAATATGGGTATATGTAAAATTCTGAAAGGGAAGAAAGTGAAGCGGTGGCCAGGGAGCTAACGTTGGCACCACGGCCCGGGTTTCAACCATGCAGCATTCACCACCCGGTGGCCTGGGAAAAAAGGGGGTTTCAGATGGGGGTGGAAACATCCTGCCGCCGCACCCAAAACGCAGCGCCAGAAAAAGCGCCCAGTGGAAACGCATGCCAGGGGCCCCAGTCAAGGCTCCCACCTTTTGCAAAAGGGGGGAGGGTTTTTTTTGGGCCCATCATCTCCCGGTCCATTTGCTCCTGTTTTCCCCTTCCCCCTACTATAGCGCCGGGGCAGTGTTAAAGCGAGGCGATTTGCAAGGAGAAAACAGTTGCGTAAAAAACCAAAAAAATTTTTTGGGGCAGCACCCAAAACCGTGTCCTGTCCAAGTTTTTGGTACGCAGTCCCCCCCTTTTCCCAAAATGGTGGACTTTTGCCCCGTTAAGAAAAACCCTAATGGCTTGTGCCGACCCCCGGGGATGGAGAGTTCCAACCCCGGTAATTTTTTTTCCAAAAAAGGGCCCAGTCCACCCACTTCATAAATATTTTAAAAAACAAAAGGGGGGCCCCAGTTTTTTGAGTTATGGGTTTTTTCCCAAAGGTTGGGGGGGGGCTCCCGCGGACTCTGGAGCTTTTAAATACGGTCGGGCCCGTACATGCCCTTTTTTCCCCCCCACTGGGTGAATGTGTTTCCCGGGCCCCAGGCCACAAAAAAACTTTTGCAAAATGGGCCCCTGCCCCAAATTGTCCCCCCTTCCTCCTCCTCCACCACCATTTTTAAAGCCCCCTCCCAAGGACTGCCCCATCATCCCAAACCATGTGTGGGCAAACCCGGTTGTCACCCCCGAGGGGGGGGATGGGCCCCATGCGCCCCGGGCAGGGGCCCCACGTGTTAATCTTTTTGGGAAAAAAGGGTTTCCCTGAAGTCTTCCCCCAAATTCTTCAAAAAACATTTAAAAAGGGGCCAGGAAAATGTGCTTGATTTTATAAATTGTAAAAAGCCGGGAAAACCACCTCATGGGTTTTGCAGGGGCCCAGAAGGGCCTCCCCAAACAAAACTCTGATATGCGTGTTTCCCCCCCTTTGGGAAAATTCCCAACCCCCTGCCATGCTGGACCGACTGTTTTAAAAACAGAGAAAAGGCCATTAAACGATTTTTTGATGATCCAGGCAGACAAAAAGTACCCCCCTGTGAAAACCTTTGTGCCCCAGCAGTGGCAGCTATGCTTTGACCCCTTTCCCGTTTTTTGGGGCCCAAATTGAGGAGGCCCGTTATTTGTCAGTCGCCGGGAAATAGGGGATGAAAAAAGCCCAACCCAATGTTCATGTCCCTGGAAAAGATGCTGAAAAATTGTCTGGGAGGGGACTGGAGCGTGGCGATCTTCTGGGCCCCGGGCCACATGGGGCCGGGTGGGGACTAAAAAGGAGGAGGAGGAAGGGGAAATTGGAAAAGCAAAAAGCATTTTTGGTTTGGAATTGAGTGGATTTTCTACCCAGGTGCCCAAGAGAGGAGGACCCAGGGTAGCTGGGGGGAAAGGTAGATGGGGGTTGGATGGGGAAAGGGGAGGCAGTTTGCCCGAAAAAGAAAAGTGGCCAGTATCAGTGGGTGGGGAAAGGCAGGGAGCCCCTCGGCCAATTTGTGCAGATGGCCCGCAGCATGTGTTTTTGCCGGGTTTAGGGGAAAAGCCGAAAAAGGTCAGATCCGGCAGGGGGGATGACTTCTGGCCCCCCAACCCATTGGCCCTTCGCTCCCGGGGGCCCAAAAATGGGAGCCTTTTTCCCAGTTTTTGAGGGGGGGGACAAACCCAAAAAACATGGGGAAATCCCCCGCTGTCAGTTGGCCGCTCCCCCATGTGCGGCTTCGCCCAACCCCTCTAAAGGGGTTTGGACCGGGGGGTTCTTCAGCGCTCACGTACTTAAATGCAGGGCCCGCCCGGGGGAAAGGGGGGGGGGTCGGAGCAGTACCAGTTCCAATCAGCAGAACCAAGTCTGGGGTCACTGAGAGAGGGGTTCTTCACCCGCCCAGTGAGGAGGGCAGTGCCCAGCGCACAGGACCTGGGCAGGGCCCCTGAACCAAAGGTGGTGGCCACTTGGAAACACTCGGCCCCCCACCCAGTTAGAAGATCCGCTTTGGAAAAAAAATGGGCAGCCAAACTGGAGTGTGGCCCCCAAAAATTTCCGAAATTTGCAGTGGAAGGGGGGAAATTGTTCCCGCCCGGCCCCCTTGTGTTTGGAAACAGGGGGGGGGGTTCAGTTTCGGGGGGGGGGGGCCCAATTTTCTAGCCCAAAGGGACAACCCGCCCTTTTCCCCCCGGGAAAAAGTGGAAATGGGCTGACCCTTGGGCAAGATGAATTTAGGCGTTTGGGGCGGGGACCCGGATTTCCAAACCACCAAAGCCCTTTTTGGGGGGTAGACTTTCTAGAAAGGGCCTCACCCAAACTGTGAGAAAAGAGGGCTGGGGTTTAAAACTTTCCCCGCCTCAGCCCCTATTCTGATGCCGCCAACCCCCCTGATGCCAACCCCAAAATTTCTGACAGTTTCTCCTCTGCCACCAAAACCTTTTTTTACCGGGACCCGGTTTTTGCCCCCCATTCCCCCAAATCTGTCATTTTTGCCCCCTGTCTGACCCCCATTTCTTTCTGTGTGGGTGCTGCCGTGGGCCCCCACACTGTGGGAATTGTGGGAAATCTCTGACCTCATTGTGTTTGGTCAAAAAGGGCCCCGTCAAACCCCCAATCTCCCGTATTTTTGCCCCTTTTTGTGGCCTATTCCTATTTTTGCCCCCCCCAGAATGGGCATTGTGCCCCTGTCGGGCCCCAAAGCTGCTGCTGTGGATTTGCCGTACCTCCACCTTTTTGTCATTGTCCCAACCCCGTGGCCTATTTTTGTTTTTGCCAAACCCCCAGAATTTTCATTGTGCCCCTGTCTGACCTATGCTGCTGCTGTGGCCCGCTTTCCGGGACCTACCAAATTTGTCATTGTTTCCAATGTCTGACCTCAAAGCTGCGCTGTGATGCTTGGGCCCCTGATACCCACACGTCCTTTGTGCCACTGTTGACCTATGTGCTGTTGGTTTGGCTGTGCCCCTGACCTACACCTTTTGTATTGTGCCCCTGTTGACCTTTTTCGCTGCTTTTGGGTGGGTGCCCGGGCCCCCACCTGTGTCAAATTTTCCCCTTGGGTTTTTTGTTCTTGCCCCCCAGAATGTCCCTTGTGCCATTTTCTGACCTCATGCTGTGTGTGGTGCTGCCGGATTTAAAAAACTCTGTCATTGTGCCAAATGTTGACCCCATGCTGTGCTGTGGTGCTGCCGTGACCCACACCTGTGTATTGTCCCCCCTCGTGGCCTACTCCGGTTTTTTTCCTTTTTCCCGGGAAAGTCGGGGGCCAATGTCTGACCCCATGTGTGTGCCCGTAAATACTCTCTGTTTATTGTGCCTTTAGTGGCCTTTCCTGTTTTTCCCCCTCCAGAATGGGAAATTTTGCCCCCCCTTTTCCCCCTGCTGTGTTGGCTGTTTCTGTGCCTCCCACACTGGGGTCATTGGGCCCAAATTTATGGCCTATTCCCGTTTTTTCACCCCAAGGGAAAGTTATTTTTTGCCACTGTTGACCTCATGTGCTGTGTGGTGTGCCGGGGACCCCACCACTCTGTCATTGTGCCCCCTATTGACCTCATTTCTGCTGCTGTGGGTGCTGCCGGGGACCTACAAACTGTGTAAAGTGCCAATGTCTGACCTTTATGCTGTTTTTTGTTTGGTGCTTTCCTGACCTTTCACAAATGGTATTGTGCCAAATGTTTTTAACCCTTTGTGCCCCTGTGGTGCTGCCCTGCCCCCCACACTTGTCATTTTCCCCCTTTTGTGGCCCATTTCTTTTTTTTGGCCCACCTCCAGAATGTCATTGTTCCCTTGTTGAAATCATGTGTGTGGGGGTGCTCCCCTGGACCTACCACTCTGTATTGTGCACTGGGTTTAAATTGCTGCTGCGGGGGCGCTGCCCCTGGGCCCTACCAAACGTGGGCAAATTTTCCCCAAACGGGGGTTTTCTCCTGTTTTTGCCAATTCCAAAAATGTCCCTTTTTGCCACTGTTTGACCTCTGCCCGGCCCCCGTCAAAATCCCCTCCCCTTTTCATTGTGCCACCAGTGGGGGAATTTCTGTTTTTTCCAAACCCCCAGAATGTAAAGTTTCCCCTGGGTTTCCTAAAGGCTGTGTTTTGGGGTGCTGCCCCGGGCCCAAAACCCCCTGTGTCATTGTCCAAATCCCCGTGGCCTTTTCCTGTTTTTGCCCCCTCCGAATGTCATTGGCCCGGGCGACCTCATGTTGCTGTGGGCTTTCTGCGGGTTTACCTACACACCGTGGGTTTTTGCCAAAGTTTTTTTACCTCAAAGCTTCTAAAATGTGGGTGCTGCCCTGACCTAAACAAGGGCTTTTTGCCCCCTGTTTTGACCCCATTTCTTGCTTTCTGTGGCTTTATGCCGGGACTAAAACACTGTGTTTGTGCCCGGTTTGACCTCCCCTGTGTGCTGTGGCTGCTGCTTTTGACGTTTCCCACTGTGTCATTGTTTCCAATGTCTGACCTCATGCTGCTGTTGTGGCTTGGGTGCCTGACCCAAAATCCCTTTTTGTCCCTTGTTTCCCCGTTGAAATTCTTTCTGCTGCTTTTTGGGTTCTGCTGTGACCCCAAAACTGTGCCAAATTTTCTCCCCTCTGTGGCTATTCCCGTTTTTTCCACCCTCCCGAAAATTGGGCATTGTGCCCCTGTCTGACCCCTTGCTGCTGCTGTGACTGCTGCCGGGGACCTACAAAACCCCCTTTTAAATTTTTGCCATGTTGACCCCTTTTGCTGCTTTTGGTGCTGCCCCCCTTTACCCACCCCACTGTTTTCCCTTGTCCCCCTCTTGGCTTTTCTCTGTTTTTGCCCCCCTTTCAGAATGTCATTGTGCCCCTTCGACCTCATGTGCTGCGCCCTCACCCTTTCCCCCCTCCCTTTTTAAATTTTGCCATCAGTCCCAATAATGTTTTGGCCCCCCCCAGAAATGTCATTTTGCCCCCTGTTTTGACCTATGCTGCTTTTCTGTGGTTTCTTTCCCGTGACCTACACAATGTTCATTGTCCCCCTCTGTGGCCCCAATTTCCCGTTTTTGCCCCCCTCCCCGAATGTCATTTTGCCCTGTCTGACCCTCATGCTGTGCTGTGGCTGCTGGCGTGGGCCTACACCCCTGGGTATTGGTGCCCGGTTTTTACCTCCCTTGGGTTTTACTTTTGGCTGCTGCCGTGACCTACAAAAACTGTCATTGTGTTTGTCTGGAAACCCCATGCTTTTCCCGTGGGCTGATGCCCCGTGACCTACCAAATGTTTCATTGTGCCAATTTTTGACCTCATGCTTTCTGCTGTGGGTGCGCTGTGACGTTTCACCCTTTGTCCCTTGTGCACTGTCTGACATCCATTTTCTGTGTTGTGGCAGCTTTCCCTGAACCACACAATGTGTATTGTGCCCAATGTCTACTTCATGCTGCTGCTGTGGCTACTGTCGTGAACACCCAAAACCCGTGTATTGTCCCCCTCCCGTGGCTATTCTGGGTTTTTGAAACCTCCAGAATGTCATTGTGCCACTGCCTGACCTTTCCCGCTGCTGTGTTTTACCGGGGACCTACAACGTGTTTATTTGCCACTGTCTGACCCCATGTGTGTTTGGCTGCTGCCGTGACCCAAACACTGTGTTTTTTGCCCCGTCTGACCCCATGGGTGCTTCTGTGGGTGCCTGCCCTGACCTACACACTGTGTAAATTTTGCCAAATGTCGATCATTGCTGCTGCCCTTTTTTTTTTTTGGCTGCTGCCCGGGACCTAGGGAAACTGTGTCATTGTGCCCCTCTGTGGCTATTCCGGGTTTTTTTCCAAATCAGAATGTCATTGGTTTCCCCTCCTGGCCTATGCTGCTGTTTGGGTGGCCGCCTCACACCCAACTCTGTCACGGGTTTTTGCCACCTGAGCCTTTTAGTTGTTTTTTTTCCCCGCGTCGCACCTTGGAAATTTATCAGGCCCACATTCCCCCTTCAGTTTTTTTTGGGGCAGTTTGCCCTCTTTAAATGCAGGGAATTTTTTTGTGAAAACGTTTTTTAAGAGCCGGCGGAAAGTAAAGTGGTTTGTCTACTAAAAACCAACAAATTTTATGAAGGCCAACCCGCCCCCTGCATATTTTAAAAAATGGAAAAAAGTTCTACAAACACCCCCGCAGGCTCTGTGCAGGCCTGGAAATAGTGTTTTTTTTTAAGTGATTCAAAAGCCCAAGTTTTAAAACGGAAAAGAAATTATTTTTTTGGCCCGGGAAAATTTGGCGAAGTGAACGAAAAGGGAAATTTAGGAAAAATTTGGCCCCTCTCTAAAAAGGGTCATTCTGAAGAATTTTCCAGGATTTCAAGATTGTTTTCCTACTCAGTCTAGCATGTTCATCATAAACTGACAAAGTCAATGCTTCTTATCTCATTTTTTGGGGCCTTCTTTTTCGCTATTCTGATACTTTCCTTTGGGATTTTACCAATTTCTTCACCTATTTTCGCAGCCAGACGATCCCCAGTCTGGTCAGAGGACGCAGTGAGTTAAATATAAATATCTACTTTAAGGACTTTGCTACTGCCGCATTGAGCTCTGAAATAGAGCGATGGATATGTGAAAGCTCGAGTCAGAGTTGCAGGACTGATAAAAGTATTTGTATACGTTTGGAATACCTGTATGGCGAAGGCTGAAGGTTTTGGAATTTTATGAAACTACTATTAAAGCTTGAATTTTTAATATTCTATTCTGCCTGCTGGCAATCACCCACGTCCAGAGTTGTTTTGCGATATTACTGTGTGAATAGGGCTGGGACGCTCTGTCTGTCCATCTTCCTGCAACGAGGCCAAACTGTTGTAAAAGGGTGGATATACGTTTACTAATAGGGAGGAAGGGAGTGCTACTTGGCATTTAGAACACATATTTTGGTGGGTGCCATGTCGTATTTGCAAAGCCCCCAAAAGTACTAGTACAGGTGAAACATTCATAAAGTCACCCCATTTTGTAATCAACACCTTGCAGGGAATTCATTCTGGTGTGTATTGTGCATTTTGGGCCCACAGGTGTTTTTTAGCATTGGGTCATGGAAATGGTAGAGAGAAAAAAAAACAGCAATTTCTCATTTTTATGGGTTTAATTTTTACAGCATTTGTCGTGCAGTATAAATTACATGATAGCTTGCAACAGCATCAGTTCTATATAGTTTTTCATGTTTTACTACTTTCACAAAATTAAAATACATTTGTAAAAAATTGCTTTTTGGCTTATTTTGTCATCCTATCCTGACAGCCATAACTTTTATCATTACACGGAGCAGAATTAAGGTCTTGTTTTTTGCAGAATTAGTTGAAGTTTTTATTGGTACAATTTTGGGGTTCAAATGACATTTTTGATCGCTTTTTGTCAACAATTTTAGATGGTGGGATGTACAAAATACAGCAATTCTGTTAATGCTTTTTATTTTTTATAAGTGACATGTTACTGTAACTTCTCTCAGCATTTGATATGATTACAGCAACACCAAATTTATATTTTTTTGATGTTTTACTGCTTTTACACAATAAATTCCCTTTTGTTGAAAAAAGAAAATACATTTTTGCATTGCCATGGTGTGGGGCCATAACTTTATTTTTTCATATACAGAGCTCTGTAGGGACTTGTTTTTTGTGGGATGAGTTTTCATTGGTACCATTTTTTGGGGGTATGACTTCTTGATCACCTTTAAATCCTTTTTTGAGGCAGGAGGAAGAAATACTACAATCCTGGTAGTGTATTTTATTTTTATAGCTTCCACCATGCAGCATACACGACATGTTAATTTTACTCCGTAGGTTTTTACGATTACAATTATTCCCAATCTATATTGTTTATTATGTTGTACCACTTTAAAATAAGTGTTTTTATTGTGTAAAACATTGTTTGTGCATTGATATCTTCCAATAACCATAACTTTATTTTTTTTCCCATATACTCAGATGTTTTTTGTGGGACAAACTGACTTATTACCATTTTAAGGTCTATATGACTTGTTTATTGGTGTTTATTTGAGTTTATTTTGAAGTGTTGCTGGATTGACAACAATTGCACTTCTATGAATTTTTTTTATGAAGTTCTGTGTGCAGGTTAAGTAATATGACAGATTATATTCTAGGTTGCTAAGCAGAATGCAATATCAGATATGTATACTTTTTTATTTATTGTTTTGGGGGGCAATTGGCGTTTATATTGGGAAAAGGTTGGTGTACATGTTTTATGTTCTTTTTTTGTGGGCGTTTTACTTTTTAAAAAAAATTTAAATAGTTTTTACACTAGTCCCCAAAGGGAACTTCGCTCAACGTTCTTTAGATCACTGGTATAAAACATAGCAGTACATGACTGTATTGCTTTGTATTGTACCTGTCGGTCACCATGCCTGGCCGTGACCATAGTGTTGTCACACAGACCAGAAGCCTTTGTCTTTCCCTTAGCTGCGACCGTGGCATCATAGGAGTTAATCAGTCATAATATACAGCTGGTTCCATGCACTGTGGACTCATCATGTGGGCTCTGCTTGTGAGCCTGCACCACCTCCAGTACATGTGGTTATGTCCATTTGTGGGAATAGCTTCCCACATAATATGTACCCATATGTCCAGTGTGGGGAAGGGGTTAAAAACCGTAAGCTGTAAAAAAACAAAACTTTAAATATATGTAATTAATTACACTGTATATGGCACATGCCTTCTATGTATGTCAGCCAATAACAGACTAAACTTGTCGACAGGGAGTTGTACAGGGATTTCCCAGTATCCAGTGTTGGACTGGCCCACAGGTAGCCGGACCTGGACCGCAAATCATGCCTAAGAAGGCCCGGCCCTCTGTCTCACAGGCATGTTTATGCCGCTAGCACTCTGCTGCGCTATTCTGCCTAGTAGGTCTAAGGCCCTAGGTCTCAGACCCACTAGGAGTCAGCCCCGCGTCATCACACAGGCAGCGCGATGATGTAATATCACGCCACCTGTGTCGGTCTTCACTAGGAGAAGCCTGACAGTGAAGCCCGGCCTGCTGCAACTGCTCTTCGAGGAACAGGAAAAGGTGAGTATTTTTTTTTCACCTAATGGGGTCCGACCTGCCTGGGGCGCCTACCTAAGAGCAATCTATCTACCTGGGGGCAACTTACCTAGCTATCTGAGGGCGCTTTGGAGGCAATCTGGAGAAAATTTCCCCACTTACCTATGAGCAATCTACTTATCTGGGGACAATCTACCTACCTATCTGGGGTAAATCTACATACCTACAGTATCTGGGGGCAATCTACCTATCTGGGGGCAATTTACCCACCTATCTGAGAGCAATCTAGCTATCTGTGGGTAATTTACCTACTTATCTGGGGGTAATCAATCTACCTATCTCAGGGTAATCTACCTACCTACCATGGGCCTAACTACTGCCTACCTATGGGCAATCTACCTACCTATCTGGGGCCTAGCTACTGCCTGCCTACCTACATCCAATCTACCTACCTATGACCTAACTACCTACCTGGGGCCAATCTACTACCTGAATACCTGTGGCCTAACTGCTGCCTACCTAACTGGGGATTCTCTACTGCCTACCTACCTGGAGGCCTACCTACCTGGGGCGTTGCCCGTTTACCTGTCCACCTATGGCTTGCCGACCCACCTATCTGAAGCCCGTAATTTGGGGTACTAACCTAAAAGGGGATCTAACTAATTGTAGGGCCATATTCAGTATTTATGCTGCGCTAGGCATTATAGATAGCCATCAGCTACATGTTGATTAGTGTTTCTTTATTTTACAGGTTTCCCCTCTGGACTGTGTCAGACCAGTGTTGGATCCATTTCTTTAAGAAAATAGTCAGTGAGGGATGTTGTCGGGGAGTGTTTAATTAAATAAATAAATAAAGTGTTTTTGTGTTTCAGAGTATTTTTTACCACTATTTTACCAGTGTTAGTAATAAAGGACGTCTCTCTATTTCTAGCACTCGGGTTTGATATCAGCCAGTGGTGTTTTTTTGTCACCTCAAAGCTAAAACCAAGCGCCAGAGCTAGTTATATATAGGCATCTGTCAAATACCTCTATTACTAACACTGGAAATAAATGGTAAAAAAAATGCAATGTAGCAACACAAAAAACACTTTATTTAAATAAACTCTCTCCAATACCGGCCATCCAGGACCATTTTATTACAGAAATGGATCAAACACCGGTTCAAGAAATCCATCATAGTCCAAAAGGGAAAAACTGTAGAAAAAACAAACACTACAAAAATCAAAAAGCATGACAGTACTGAACTCCATCCCCTGCATCATCTAGAGGTCATCCATCATGCCTGTGGCTGATCCTCTGGGGGCAGAGGAAGGATTTCGGACCATACAATATGATTCTGAAGGGTACAGGCCAGAGATGTAGCACAATCTCCAGGGGGTTAGTCCTCTGGTCCTCGGCAACTGGGCCTCTAAATTATTGCCTGTACCTGCTCTCCCACCCCTGGGAAGTTTGTACAGAGTTGGGAAAAGGTAGAGAGATGCTGGCAAAGTGAAGATTCTAAGATATTTGTGTCCAAATCTGCAGGAACAAGTGTTGGCAGAGAGAAGTCAGCATGGAGGTGTGGAGCGGTGGAGATGAAAAGGGAACGTTGTAGTGCTAGTTAAATATGTGACTATTTGATGTCTTAATATCAATTTCTTGTATATTAAGCTAATTATAATTTCCATTTTTGTATCACAAGCTATAATCACACAGGCTTGAATACCTCTGTTTATCGCTCAAGCCTGCAGACTTCAGTTGCTTAATTTACTAGTGGGGCCTCATCGTCTGGTTTCGGAGTGATTTTGTATTCCTTATCTTAGACTCAGGGAGCTGGACCCTCCATGGTACAGGATGAGGTCATACAAAAGAACTCTGTACTCTAAGTGGACACAATACATAGGTTGTGTCTGCCTGTTTTTTTGTTTAAGACATATAAGACCAGGACAGCTTGTGGTGATTTCAGAAGCTTCTCATGGCTGAAGTTATAAAAACAGGTGATGTTATAAGCTCCGAGGTGAAGTTTGTAAGTATTTAACCTTTGTAAATACATATTTAGCAAAACTGTACCCAATGTCACACTATTTCCTGTAACCAGTTTATTCTATTATTCATGTTATCATTTGATCATAATTGGTTAATTCCTATGTTAAATAAAATTGTGTTGTATCCTGATTGACTGGTCTTCTTTAAAGCTGTATCTAGAACCTGTATTGATAAAACTTGGCAAAACAAACGTGAACGACTCATCAGTGAAACGTCACACGTGAGTCACTAAATATAACTGAACTGTAATCACTTATATGTGTGCAAAGTGTAATGATTTATTTTCAGTACTGATGTGGTGGCAATATTCAGTCACTATGTGGTGGTAATATGTGGTCATGGTGTCGAGGTATTATTCGGTCACTGTGTGGTGGTCATATGTGGTGGTATTATTTAGTCACTATTTGTTGTAACTTGGTGATATGAGGTCATGGTGTGGTGGCAATATGTGGTTATGAAGTGGCAGTATTATTAATTCACTATAAGGTAGTGATATGTGGATGTGATATTTGGTCTTACTGAAATTATTGGTAATATTGGCCTTGGGATTCTGGCTTTGTTAAGTTCTTTGGTAACTTTACGACCATTGTTTAGTGGTTTTATACCAAGTAATTTGTGTTATAGCTAGAGATGGGCGAATTTCCTGAAATTCGTTTCGTTCACTTCGCCGAATTTCTCGGCAAAAAATAACTTCGTTCCGAATTACTTCGGCGCAAATCACGTTAAAAAACAGCTATTTTCAGGCTGCACAGAGCCTGCAGGCTGCTGTAGAACGTTGTGCCATACTTAAATATGCAGAGGGAGTTTGGTTTGGTCTTCATACAATGTTGTGTTTTAGTATGACACGCACATGACTGCCGCCGCTCTTAGAATCGCTTCACTATAAAATTCCCTGGGCACTTAAGAGGGCAAAACTGACCAAAAAACTGAAGCGGGAATGTTGCCTGATAAAGTCATGCCAGAGAAAGCTGGAAAAAAACAAGCTGAGAGCTCAGGTGGCAAAATTAGTGACAGAGTGTGGAGGTGACGGCGCTAGCCACAGCAGCATGAGGTCAGACAGTGGCACAATGACATTCTGGAGGTGGCAAAAACAGGGATAGGTCACAGAGTGGCACAATGACACAGTGTGGAGGTCACGGCAGCAGCAGCATGAGGTCAGACAGTGGCACAATGACACAGTGTGTAGTCAGCAGCAGCAGCCACATGAAAGAAAAAAAAAAAAACGAAGAAAAAAAAAAAGAAAGAAAAAGAAAGAAAAAAGTCAGCATGAGGTCTGACAGTGCACAATCACATGCTGGAGGATGGGCGAAAAAAGGAGTAAGGCTCACAGAGTGGGTTACCAATGACACAAGTGTGTAGTCACAGGCAAGGTAGTGACAGTTGTTGTAAGTGGGGCTAAGCCGGCACCAGAGTG
Organism: Phyllomedusa bahiana; assembly: GCA_025379985.1. Taxonomy (NCBI): domain Eukaryota; kingdom Metazoa; phylum Chordata; class Amphibia; order Anura; family Hylidae; genus Phyllomedusa; species Phyllomedusa bahiana. Next base: position 32,200 of record JAODAL010011287.1, on the reverse strand, counting down.
CAGCATGAGGCGAGACAGAGAGCACAATGACATTCAGAAACTAAAAAAAAAAGGGTGGAAAAAAAAAAATCAAAATAAAAAGGGGGGGTTAATGAAGGTTTGCAAAAACAGGAGTAGCGCCACAGAGTTGGGGACAATGACACAGTGTGTAGATCACGGGCAGCAGCCACAGCAGCAGATGATGGTCAGACAAGTGGCACAATGAGCACATTGTGTAGGTCACGGCAGTAAAAAAGATATAAAAGCGAGCGATGAGTTCAGCAAGTGGCACAATGACATCTGGAGTTTTGCAAAAAGCAGAGTAGGCCTCAGAGTGGGACAATGACACAGTGTGATAGTGTCAGCGGGCAGCTAGCCTACAGCATGCAGCATGAGTCAGCACAGTGGCAAGCAATGACACAGTTGTTCGGCTCACGGCAGCAGCGCATGATGGTCAGGGTCTGGTGGTCAGCAATGACATTCTGGAGGTGGCAACAACAGGAAGTGAGCGCCACAGATGGATCTTTTGTTTTTTTTTTTTTTGTGGAACAGACGACCAGTGTGTAGGTCACAGCAGCAGCCACAACATCAGCTATGGAGTCAGAAACAGTGCAGCAATCACATTCTTGAGGTGGCAAAAACAGGGGGGGGGAGTATGCGTCATCAAGAGTGGGATAATGACTCACTGTGTGTGAGGTCACGCGCAGCAGCCACAAGCAGCATGAGGTCAGAAACAGTGGGTGCACAATGACACAGTGTGTAGATCATCAGGCAGTCTGCAGCATAAGGTCAGGCATTGGGCACAATTGACCATTTACGCGAGGTGGCTAAAAACAGGAGTAGGCCAGCAGAGTGGGGACAATGGACACAGTGTGGAGGTTCACCGGCAGCAGCCACAGACACCATGCAGTCAGAACAGTGGAAATTTATAAAAGGGGGGGGGGGGGGGGGGGGGATTGGACCTCACATATGAGGGTGCAAAAACAGAGTAGAGTCTCAGAGTGGGACTTGAAACTGTGTGGAGGTCACGGCAGCATCCACAGAGCAGGCATGAGTCAACAGTGGCACAATCACATCGGAGGTGGCAAAAACAGGAGTAGGCACAGAGTGGGAACAATGACAACAGTGTGAGTACGGTCACACGGCAGCAGCCAAACAGCAGGCATTGGTCAAGACAGTGGATCTATGACAAAGTGTGGAGTCAGCGGCGATGCAACCACAGCGAGCAGCATGAGGTCAGACAGTGGCACCAATGACATTATGACGGTGGCAAAAACAGGGAGTAGGCCACCAGATGGACAAATGACACAGTGTGTAGTCACGGCAGCTGCAAACAATATGTTCACTGGACGCAAGATAGTCAGACAGTGGCACATAACACAGTGTGTAGTCACGGCAGGCAAGCAGCATGAGGTAGGCAGTGGCACAATGACATTCTGGAGATGCAAAAACGGAGTAAATGACTACCAGAGGTTAGGAACAAGACACACGGTGTAAGTCACTAGCATGCACCATAGCAAGCAAGCATGAGGTCAGACAGTGTGCACAAGACAGCAGTGTGAGGTCGACGCAGCAGCAGCATGAGTCTTGGGGGCATGTGGCAACACATGACATTCTGGAGTGGTGCAAAAACAGGAGAGGCCACAGAGTGGGACAATGACACAGTGTGTATGGTCACGGCGAGCAGCCAAAGCGGCAGCATGAGGTCAGCACAGTTGCACAATGAACACGGTGTGTAGTCACAGCAGCAAGCCACAGGAGGTCAATGAGGTCAGATATAAGTGGCACAGATCATATTCATTCTGGAGTGTCAAAAACAGGAGTAGGCCACAGTGGGGACAATGACACAGGGTGTAGGTACATCGGCCAGCACCACAGGAGTCACGCATGAGTTCAGACAGTGGCACAATGACAATTCTGGAGGGGGCAAAAACAGAGTAGCGCAAGAGTGGGAAGCATAAACAGTGTATGACGGTAACGACAGGCAGTCCCCCCACACAGGAGGCAGCATAGTCTTCAGTGCTCAATGAAATCATTTGTGGGGGGTGTAGGTCACGGCAGCAGCAGCATGAGAGTCAGCGCAGTGGGCACAATGACATTCGTGGAGTGCAAAAACAGAGTAGAGCCACAGATGGACAAGGACACAGTGTTAGGTCACGGCAGCATGCCACAGGACATGCATGAGTCAGGACCTGGGCTAACGAATGACACGAGTGGTGTAGGGTCCACGCAGCGGACAGCAGTTGAGCGTTGGCGCGGGCAGTGGCACAGAATGACATTCTGAGGTGGCTAAAAACAAGGAGTAACCACAAGTAGCGGTGATTATATATATATGAAACAGTGTGTAGGCGTCACGCTAGTAAAGCCATCAGCAACAGCTAGGTCATGAATCAATGCACAATGACTCAGTGTGTAGGTCACTGGCTAGCAGCAGCATGAGGTCAGAGCATGGACAATGACATGCTTGGACGTTGGCAAAAACAGATAGGCCTACCAGAGTGGGAGCAATGACTCAGTGTGTAGTCACGCAGCAGCCACAGCAGCAGCGAGGATCAACAGGGCTCTTGACCACATTGTGTAGTTACCGGCATGCAAGCGAGCATGAGCATCAAGCAGTGGCACACATGACATTCTGAGGTGGGTCAAAAAGCGAGGAGTACGGGGCCACAAGGTGGGACAATGACACCAGTGTGTAGTCACTTGGCAATGCAGCCACAGCAGCAGCATGAGCTCAGACTGTGGCAGCAATGACACAAGTGCAGGTCAAGCATGCTGACTCCCCCCCCCCCCCCACAGCCAGGAGCATGATGGTCAGACATGGCACAATACATTATAGGAGGTGGCAAAACAGGTAGTAGGCTCAACGAGAATGACAAGATGACACAGTGTGTAGGATCACGGCAGCAGCACGGGGGAAGGAGCAAGCATTGAGGTCAGAACAGTGCACAATCACATTCTGGAGGTGGCAAGAACAGGAGTCACGGCCACAGAGTGGGACAATGACACAGTGTGTAGGTCACGGCAGCAGGCCACAGGAGGGCAGCTATGAGGTCAGACAGTGCAGCAATCACATTACTGGAGGTGGCAAAACGGGATGTAGGCTACAGCGAGTGGGACAATGACACATTGTGTAGTCAGCGGCAGCCAGCCACAGGAGCAGCATGAGCGTCAGACATGGCTCATTGTACAGGGTTTGTGGGTGGATAATGAAATCTCAGAGGTCAGCGCATGGCACAATAGACATTCTGATTGCAATTAACAGATAGCCGACAGAGTGGGACACGAATGACACAGTTGAGATCAGGGCAGGCAGCCACAGGGCAGCAATGAGGTCGAGACAGTTGCACAATCCACCATTCTGGAGGTGCATAAAAACAGGAGTAGCGCCACAGAGTGGGAGCATTGACACATGTGTAGGGTCACGGCAGCGATGCACAAGTGAGCATGCATGAGGTCAGACAGTGGCACAATGACACAGTAGTGTAGGTCACGGCACTGCAGTCGATTAGTCTGTGCAGTGGCATCAATGACATTCCTGAGGTGGCACAAACAGATAGGCCACATATGTACAATGACACAGTGTGTAGGTCGACGGCAGCAGCCACACACAGCATGAGTCAGACAGTGCACAATGACACAGTGTGTAGTCACAGCAGCACCACAAGGAGCAACATGAGTCCAGACAGTGCACAATCACATTCTGAGAGGTGGCATAGAAACAGAGTAGGCCCACAGAGTGGGACAAAGTTGACACTAGTGTGTAGGTACGGCAGCAGCCACGAGGAGGCAGCATGAGGGCAGACTAGTGGCAAATGACATTCTGGAGGTGCAAAAACAGGAGTAGGCCACAGAGTGGGAACAATGACACAAGTGTATAGGTGCACGACAGCAGCGACAGATGCAGCATTAGGTCAGACTAGATGCACAATGACACAGTTGTAGGTCACGGCGAGCAGCAGCATGAGGTCAGCAGTGGCACAATGACGATTCTGGAGTTGCTAAAAACAGGAGTAAGGCTCACAGAGTGGGACACTGTGGGTTGTGGGGGTTTGGTTTATGACACAGGTGTGGAGGTCACGGGCAGGCAGCCGTACAGCAGCAGCATGAGGTCATGACAGTGGCACAATGACACAGTGTGTAGGCTCACAGGCACAGCCACAGAACAGCATGAGGTCCAACAGTGGCACAAATCAACATTCTGGAGTGGAAAGAAACAAGGAGTAAGTGCCACGGAGAGTGGGACAATGACACAGGTGTGTAGTGTCACAGGCAGCAGTCCACAGAAAAATAGCAGCATGAGGTGCAGACAGTGGGCAGCAATGACATTCTGGGAGGTGCAGAAGAACAGTGAGTAGGCCATCAGAGTTGGACACATGAACCGTACAGTGTGTAGATGCTACGGCAGCAGCCAACAGCAGGGGCAGCATTGAGGTCAGACAGTGGCACAAATGACACGAGTGTGTAGTCACCGGGCAGGCAGCAGCATGATGTCAGGCTATGCACATGACATTCTAGAGAATGAGTGTATGGGGTGGGTTGGGCGAAAAATAGGAGTAGGCCACAGAGTGTGACGCAATGACACCGTGTGTACGGTCGACGGCAGCATGCCACAGCAGCACGTGTCATGAGGTCATGACAGTGGCAACAATGACACAAGTGTGTATGTCACGGCAGCAAGCCAGTGATCAGCATGGCTCAACTGACATTCTGTGAGGTGGCAACAACAGGGTAGGCCCAGAGAGTGGACAATCGACACGAGTGTGTAGGTGCACTGCAGTCAGCAGCAGCAGCAGCATGAGTCAGACTAGTGGCTAGCATCCCCACATTCTGAGGTGGCAAAAACAGAGTAGGCCATCAGAGTGGAGATATATGACACAGGTGTAGGTCACCGGCAGCAGCCACAGAGGCAGCAATGAGGTCAGACAGTGGCACAATGACCATGTGTAGATCACAGGCAGCAGGCTAGCAGAGGTCGAGCTGTGTCAACATTATATATTAAACATGCTGGAGATGTGGGCAAAAAATAAACAGGAGTAGGCCACAGAGTGAGCAAATTGACACGGGGTTGTGAGGTTCACGGGCAGCACCACAGGAGCAGCATGAGAGTCAAACAGTTGTGTGTGGTATGGCACTAATCACATCTTGGAGGTGGCAAAAACAGTGAGTAGGCCACAGAGTGACGAAATGACACAGTGTGGAGGTCACAGGGTAAAAAAAAAAAACAAACAAAATGCAGGCCCACAGGAGGGCAGCAGATGAGGTGCAGACGGTGGCGACAATGCACATCTGAGTGCAAAAAAGGAGTAGGCCACAGAGTGTGGACAATGACACAGTGTGTGAGGTCACAGGCAGGCAGGCCTCAGCAGCAGTCATGAGGTCTGACTAGTGCACAATGACACAGTGTGGAGCTCACGCAGCACCACAGTCAGCTTGGCATCAGAGGATCAGATCAGTGCACAATGACATTATGGAGGGGGCAAAAACAGAGTAGCCACAGAGATGGACGGAGGCAATGAGATGAATCCAATCAGTGTTGTAGTCACGGCAGAAGGCCACTGAGGCAGCATGAGGTCAGACAGATGCAGGCATGACACAGTGTCGTAGGTGCAGCAGGCAGTCAGCAGCATGAGGTGTCAGGCAGTGGCACAATTGACATTCTGAGGTGCAAAAACATGGATTTTTTTTAATTTAAAATAAGTATGACGGGATCCACAGAGTGGGACAATGACACCAGTGTTAAGTCACGGCAGCATGCCATAGCAACAGGCATAGAGGTTCAGACAGTCATCAATGACACAGTGTGTAGGATCACGTCAGCAGCAGCATGAGGTCAGGCAGTAGGGCTACAAATGACATTCTGAGGTGCGCAAAAACGGGGAAGTAGGCCACAACGAGTGGGAAACTTGACAAAGTGTTAGGTCACGGCAGGCAAGCCACACGGCATGCATGAGAGTCCAACAGTGCTACAATGACCACAGGTGTAGTCACGAGGGGCAGCAGCCACAGGAGCAGCATGAGGTCAGACAGTGGCACAATCACATTCTGGAGGTGGCAAAAAAACCAAGGAGGAGCCCACACGAGTGACAATGACACCAGTGTGTAGGTCACGGCAGCAGCTCGACATGAGCAGGCATTGAGTGTCAGACAGTGGCACAGATGACATTCTGGACGTGGGCAAAACAGTGAGTAGTGCCCGCGCAGCGAGATGAGGAGCAATGAATTAGAGAGGCACGTCTAGCACCACAGAGGCAGCATATGAGGCAGACAGTGGCACAATGGACACAGCGTGTAGGTCACGGCAGCTAGCAGGCAATGAGTCAGGCAGTGGCTACAATACATTCTGGAGGTGGCAAAAACAGGAGTAGCACAGAGTGGACAATGTCACAGTGTCGTAGGTCACGTCAAGGCAGGCCACAGGGAGCATCATAGAGGTTCAGACAGTGGCACAATACACAGTGTGTAAGGTCACGCCCAAGCAAGCTGCATAGTACCGGCAGTGGCAAGGGGTTTTTGTTATTTTGGGGGGGGGGGGGGGGGGTTTATATTAAAGACGATTCTGGAAGGTGGCAAACTAGGAGTAGAACTCACAGAGGGGACAATGACCACTGTGTGGTAGGTCACGGCACAGCCACAGCAGACTATCAATGAGGTCAGAGAACAGTGCACAATGACACAGTGTGAAGTCACAGGCAGCAGCAGCATGTGGTCAGGCAGGTGTAGTCAAAATGAAATTCTGGAGTGGTAAAAGCAAACAGGGAGTAGGCCACAAGTGGGACAATGACACAGCGTGTAGTCACGGCAGGCAGCCACAGCAGCAGGCATGAGGCAGACAGCTGGCACTATGGACACAGTTGTATGTGTTACAGGCAGCAGGCAGGCATGGAGGTCAGGCAGTGGCACAATGACATTCTGGAGGTGGCAAAAACAGAGTAGGCCCACAGAGTGGGACACATGACAACAGTGTTAGGTCACTGGGGCGGCGGGGGCTCGGGGGCGCAGCAGCCGACAGCAGCTACAGAGGTCAGTCAGTGGCACAATGAAACAGTATGCAGGTCACTTGCAGCAGTGCCACAGCACAGCATGAGGTCATACAGTGCACAATGACATGAATGGAGGTGGCTAAAAACAGTGAGTAGCACAGAATGGCACAATGACGACAGTGTTGTAGGTCATGGCATGCCCCAACCCCCACAAACCCCAAAATGCAGCAACAGGAGAAGCTTGAGTCAGACAGTGCACAATGACACAGTTGTAGGGTCTAGCGGCTAGCATTGCAGCAGATGAGGTCCAGGGGGGCAGTCGCACAATGACATTCTGGAGGTGACAAAAACAGAGTAGAAGCCTACAGAGTGGGAGGCGATGACACAAGTGTGTGTAAGTCACAAGCTAGCAGCCATAGCAGGCAGGCATGAGTCAGACAGTGGCATCAATGACACAGTGTGTAGTCACGGCATAAATAATAATAGCTCTGGTGTCTCAGCTTGTAAAAAAGAAGACTTTTTGTTTAAGTGGTAAATTAGGTGGGCTTTTATATTGGTGAATATGTTGTATTTGTAACTGTGTGGAGGTCAAGGCAGCAGGCAGCTTGAGGTCTACTATGGATCATTGACTGAGTGTCGTAGGTAACCGGCGATCAGCGCACAGCAGGAAAAAATTATTTTTTTTGGGGTTTTTATATAAAAAAAGCATGTGTGCAGACAGTGCATGCAATGACACAGTGGTGTGGTCACAGGCAGCAGCCACAGGAGGGCCAGGCATGAGTCAAGACAGGACACAATCACATTATGGAGTGGCAAAAACAGAGTAGGCCATCAGATGGGAGCAATGACACATGTGTGTAGTCTCGCGCAGCTAGCCCTAAGGTCAAAGGAGTCAGCTTGGCACAATGACATTCTGGAGGTGGCAAAAACAGATAGAGCAGCTTAGAGTGACAATGACTCATGTGTTTCTCAGGCACTGCCAAAATCAGCACATTGAGGTCAGAAGTGCACAATGACACGAGTGTGAAGTCACGGCGAGCTGCACATGAGTCAGGGCAGTGCAGCAATACATCTGAGGTGGGCAACAACAGGAGTAGCCACAGAGTGGGACAACGACAGGCAGTGTGTAGGTCACTGCAGCAGCCACTGGCAGCACATGAGTCACGACAAGTGGGCTGACAATCACATTCTGAGGTGGCTAAAACAGGAGTGAGCCACAGAGTGGGACAATGACGGACCAGTGTGTAGGTCACGGCAGCTAGTCCACAGGAGGACTAGGCATGAGGTCAGACAGTGGCCATATGACACAGTGGTGGTAAATCACAGGCAGCATGCAGGCATGAGGTCAACAGTGGCACAATGACATTCTGAGGTGGCAAAAACAGGAGTAGGCCACAGGTGGGACAATGACACAGTGTGAGGTCACTCACAGCCACAGGAGGGCAGCATGAGGTGCAGAAAATACAACACCACACAGTGGCACAATCCATTCTGGAAGTTGGCAAAAAGCAGGAGATAGCCCACAAGTCGGGACAATGACACAGTGTGTAGGTCGAACTGCAGCAGCCACAGGAGCAGCATGAGGTCAGACAGTGCACAATCATATTCTGAGTGGCAAAAAATAGGAGTAGGCCACAGAGTGAGGACAATGACACAGTTGTAGGTCACGGCAGCAGCCGACAGGTGGTCATGCATGACGTCAGACAGTGGCACAATGACAGCAAGTGGTGTAGGTCACTGCAGCTGCACATGAGTCATGCAGTGGCACAATGACATCTGGATTGCAAAACAGAGTAGCCTATAGAGATGGACATGACACAGTGTGGAGTCACGGCTCGCAGCCACAAGCAGCATTGAGGTCAACTGTACACAATCACATTCTGGAGTGGCTAAAAACAGGGTAAGCCGACAGAGTGGGTAGCAATGACACAGTGTGAGGTCACAGGCAGCAGCCCAAGGAGCAACATGAGGTCAGTACAGTGCACAATCACTATTCTGGAGGTGCCTATATTCTAAACAGAGTAGCCACAGATGTGGACAATGACAAAGTGTGTAAGGTCACGCAGGAGGCCAGCAGGAGCAGCTATCGATGTCAGACAGTGGCAGCAAATGACACAGTGGTGTAGGTCACGGCAGCAGCAGCATGAGGTCAGGCAGGGCAGGCAATGACATTCATGCGAGGTGGCAAAAACAGGAGTAAAGGCCACAGAGTGGATCAATGACACAAGTGTGGAGGTCGACGTAGCAGCTACAGTAGTAAAAAAGAGCAGGATGTCAACATTGGTCACAATCACATCTGAGTGGCAAAAACAGAGTATGGCCCACAGATGGGACGAATGACACCTGGTGTTGCACGCACAGGCCGACAGAGCACATGAGGATCAGACATGGCACATTGACTCAGTGTGTAGTCATCGGCAGCATCGCACAGACAGCACATGAGGTCAGACAGTGCACAATGACACAGTTGTGTAGAGTCACTGGCAGTCAGCTTGCATGAGGTCAGGCACAGTGGCACAATGACATCTGGAGGTGGCTGAAAAACAGGAGTAGGCCACAAGTGGGACAATGGACACTAGTGTGAGAGGTCACGGCAAGCATAGCCACAGCAGCAGCAATGAGGTCTAGACTAGTGGCACAATGACACAGTGTGGGAGGTCACGGCGCAGCCAGATATGGGGGGGGTGAGATAATTTGGTTTGCAAGTAGCACATAGTCAGACAGTGGTCACAATCACTTCGTGGAGGTGGCTAAAACAGAGTACGGCCACAGTAGTGGCACATTGACATAATGTGTTGAGGTGGGTGGCAATACTCAGTCCGCTGGTAAAGATGGGTTGTTGGGCAGATGGAGAAACTGTAGTCATTATGTGTGGCATCAGGCGGTGGCGGCATCAGAATAGTGGCTGAGGGCAGGTAGTTTGAAACCCCTATACTCATTTCTCACAGTTTGGGTGAGGCTCATTGTTTTGATTGTAGTCCTGACGGCCTAAGGCATTGGTGTGTGAAAATGCTGGCCGATTCCATGGCGCTGATTCATCTGACGAAGGTCTAGGTCAGTTCGCACATTTCCTCGTGGAGCACTTAAGCGGGTTCTTCCTTGTTGCGTTAACGATGCGCGCCATCACCGCACTGAACACCCGCTCTGATGCACACTACTCGGCCGGGAGGACAGGCTCTCTCCCACTGCAAACCGGGGCAGGTTGCGGCCACATCATCCAGTTTGGCTGCTTTAGTATCGTGGGCAGCGGATCTTCCTATGACTGGGGTGGCAGAGTGCTGTTCCAAGTAGGCGCCCACCTGTTGGTTTCAGAGAATGCTCCAGGTCCTGCTGCTAGCTGCTGCTGGCAGCTTAATCTCCTCACAAGGGCGTGTGAAGAACTGCTCATCAGTGACTCGCAGACTATTAGGGTTAGGCTGCTGATGGAGCTGGATACTACCCCCACCAACATCCTCCCAGGCCAGCCGCGAGCAGTAGTACGTGAGTGTCGCTGGAACGAACCCCGCTGCGGTCAGACCTGTGCAGAGGAGGGACGATGCCGCAGCATAGGCAGGCAGGTCCGAACTGATTACATTGAGGATTATCCCTAGCAGTATTTGAGTTTGATCCATCCCTCATTCAATAGCTGGGGAAAAGAGGGTTCCCCATTTTGGACGCAAGATAGCAGGTCCAATAGGGTGGCATGAGCCAGAAGTCTTCCGCTGTCTAGCCTGGATGCTGGACTATTCAGGCCTGTCACTAGCCAGGCAGAAATAAGAAATGCTGGCGGGCCATCATGTGCACAAGTACTCCGAGGGGCTCCCTGGCCTCCTATTTACTCACCTGTATAGTCTGCCACGGTGCTTGGGGGGTCGAATCTGCCATCGTCTTCCTCATCTCTCATCCACCTCCTCCAGCGTGGCTCCTGATGCTCCTCTCTGGTTCACCATGGGTAGAAAATCTTACTCATTTCAGCCAGACAATGCTTCTGCTCCAATGTCGCTTTCCTCCTCACTCCTTCCTCTCAGCCTCCGTTTTTACGGGTTTTTTTTCTTCTCAGTCCCGGCACGGCGGGACGTCATGTGGCCAAGAGATGTAGTTGCCATGTTGGTTCTCCCAGTCCACTGCCCAGAGCAGATTTTTTCAGCATCTGTTGCGGGCAGGACATTGAAAGGAGGCGTGGAATGACGTTAGTTCATCAGCGTAGTCCTGGCGACTGACAAATAACGTGTCCTCCTCGAATGGCCACAACAAACGGCGATGTGACACCTGCATTGAGGCGCCACTGGCTAGACATCAAAGTTACACAGGGGAGTACTTCTGTCTGCCTGGATTCATGCAAAAAATCAGTTAAAAGGCCTTGATCTCTGTTCATCCACAGTCGTCTTGGAAAAAAAAGAATGGGCAACATGTGGCAGGCTGGAATGTCCAAACGGGTGACAACTATCGCATATCAGAGTGTGTGGGGAGCCGTTCTGCCGACTCGCAACTCGAGGAGGGTGGTTCTCTGGCTTTGTAATACGTAATGGATATAAGTGCAGATCATTTCCTGGGCCATCTTCAGAATCTTCTGCAAGATCGGTGGAAGACTTCAGAAGCTTTTCACAACCAGATTGAACACAGTGGCGCAAGCCCACCTATGGGAATGGGCGCATGGACGCATTCCCGTCCTGCAGTGGCAAATCGTTGAGACACATGGTTACCTCAGCCCATTGTCCGTGCACCCATGGTTCGCGATTTGAGCAGTTGGCGCGAAAATGCCACACATTCGATTTCGTGCTGCATGACGCGGAGCATCGCTTCCCTGTGTGACTTCGTTGCTGATGCAAGCCAGGTGTAAAACTGCGTGATCAACCCCAGCTGTGCCGCTAGCACATGCTGGTAGATCGAGCAGTACTTGTAAATAAGGCTGAGATGGTTGGTGGTGGTGGAGGCAGAGGGAGGGCGCGACATTGCGGGCACGGAGCAGGCTAGTTTGACACACGTGGAGGAGAAAGCGGCGTCTGCCTGTACGCAATGTTGTTGGTGTGCCTGGGCCGGAACAACATCGATCCTCAAGTCATCCGAGTAAGGGCCGAGGTAATAGGACGATGTACTCGGCCCTGGACCATTTCACAGCATCCCAGACGTCCGATCTACAAGGCTAGTCCGTGCACCTTGGAACAAACCGATAAGCTGTATACGACTGCCCATCCGTTCATCATCTCTCAATACAACAACCCTAACGGGAGGAGGAGTGAAAAAGAGAGAGATGGAAAATGGTGCGGTCATGTCGTTAAGTGTCTTTTTATGCAGGTTTGTTCGCAAAGGTGGCGACGGCAGCGCGGGACGTCTGGAGCTTTAGACTATGGTCAGGCGCAGTACATGTCCTTTACGGCCCTACTGGTGAATGTGCTACCGGCCCGAGGGCACACCAACAACTATGGAGCATGAGACGCCGCTTTCGTCCTCCACGTTGTCAAACATCTGCTCGCTGCGCCAAACTGTCCGCCTCCTCTACCTCCTCCACGCACCACGCACCATCGTCAGCTTAACAAGTACATCGGCTCCTTCTAACCAGATGTGTGAAGGCAGCAGACGGTGTCACGCAGTTCTATCACCTGGCTTGCCTGCAGGCGAAACGAAGTCAGCAGCAGAATGTGAACTGCTCCGGCGTATCATTCCACTCTCGCCAGCAATGTGAAATCAGAAGTGTGCTTTCTTCTCGACGTGCAACTGCAAATCGGAACCATGGTGGACGGACAATTGGTTAGTGAGACATGTGTCCAGCGGCTGCACGAGGAGGGATGCTCGCATGCGCCTTGGGGGGGGGGGGGGGGGGGGGGATGGGCATGGCGGCACGGTGTTCAATCTGTTGTGAAAAGGTTCTGAAGTCTTCCTATCCGATCTTCAGAAGATTCTGAATAATGGCCAGGAAACTGTGCATGCTCTTATGCATTCGTACAAACCGAGGAACACCCTCCTCGATTGCAGCGGGCAGGAACGGCCTCCCCCCAACACCTTCTGATATTCGATGGTTTTCCACCCCTTGGACATTCCAGTGCCTGGCACATGTTGGACCGACTCGTATGAACAGAGAAAGGCTCATTAACGATGTTTTGATGATCCAGGCATCTACAGAAGTACTCCTCCTGTGTAACTTTGATGTCACCGAGTGGCAGTTCTCATGCGTGGACACATGCCTGTTTGTTAGAGGTCCCATTCGAGAGAGCCACTTATTTTGTCAGTCGCACAGAGACACAATGGGATGAATAACGTCATTCCCACTGCTTGCATGTTCCTGGAACAGATGCTGAAAAATCTGTCATGGCAGGGGGAGCTGGAGTACTGTGGGCAACTAACATGCTCCATGGCCACATAGCTCACGGTGGGGACTGAAAATGGAAGGAGGAAGGAAGATGCGAGGAGGAGAGAGGACATTGAGCAGAAGCATTGTCCTGGTGAAATAGAGTGGATTTCTAGGCCAGGCGTGACAAGAAGAGGAGGCAGGCAGGAGCTCAAGACCTGGAGGAGGTGGATGGAGATGAAGAAGGACGAGGCTAGATGACACCGCCAAGCACCGTGGCAGTATAGCATGGAAATGGTAGGGGCAGGGACCTCCTCTGGAGTTCACTTGGTGCAGCATAGGCCCAGCAGCGACAAACTATTCATTATTTGCCTGGGCCTAGTGACAGGCCGAATAGTCAGGCATCCGGGCAGAGGGAATGTCATCTTGGTCCTCTCCTCCCCATTGGACCACTCAGCTAATCGTCTCATGTGGGGGGTAAACGAAAATGGAGGGCCTTTTTCCCAGCTATTGAGAGAGGATGGTACAAAAGCTCAAATACTGTAGGGAAAATCCTGCACGCGGGTGCGCCCTAGTCCGCAATCCTAGGTTTGTCTCGTAAGATCAGGTTTGGACCGGCTGCCTATGTGCGGCAATCGTCCCCTCCTCTGGACATGAGGATCTGACGCGGGGGGTTTGCTTTCAGCCTCACGATGGTGATAGTACCTACTGGCCGGCGGGCCTGCTGGGGGAAGTGGGTGGTGTAGTTTCAGCTCGCATCAGCAATACAACTATAAGGTCTGGAGTCAGCTCATGAGCAGGGCTTCCTTCAACCCCCTAGTGAGTGAAGATTAAAGGTTCTGGCGCATTCATCTATCGAGCAGCAATGTACCTGGGCATTCCGCTGAAACCAACAGGTGGTGCTACTTGGACAGCACTCAAACTCTTGCCACCCTACCCAGGTTTTGAAGATCACGTCTGGACTACTAGGGTCAGTGCCAAACTGGATGTGTGGCGCCAGACAACCTGTCTCGAGTTTGCAGTGAGGTTAAGCTAGTCTCCTGCCGCGGCCAGTAAGTGTGGCGTCAGAGCGGGTGGTTCAGTGGCGGTGGGGGGCCATCGTTAGCCAAGGAGAATCCCGCTTGGTCCATGCGGGGAAATGAGGAAGCTTACTGACGCTTCGTAAGGAAGGAAATCAGCGCTGATCGGACCAGGATTTTCAACAACACCCGGCAATGCTTTGGCGTCAGACTACAGTCAGGCCATGACGTCCATCCAGTCTCCTCAGGACCCAAACTGTTGAGAAATGATGTCTCGGGTTCAAACTACCTTGGCCTTCGAGCGCACTAATTACTAACGCCAGCCGAGCCCTCGCCTGATGCCACACATACTGGGCTGACAGTTTCTCCATATAGTCACAACAACCATGCTTTACCAGGACTGGTATTGCCACGGCAAACCCACCTCCACACTATGTCATTTTGTGCCACTACTGTGAGCCTAGCTCCTGTTTTGAATGAAAAGGGGGGGGGGGGGGGGGGGGGGGGGGGGGGGGCGGGGGGGGGGGGAGGTGGGGGGGGGGGGGAAAGGGGGAGGTTATAATGGGGGGGAATTGGGGTGGTTTTGGTGGCTTTTGATAGGGGGGGGGGGGGGGGGGGGGGTTAAATATGAGAGAAAGAGATTTGGTGGGGGAATAGGGAGTAAGAAATTGAAGAGTTGAAGGAGGAGAAGTAAGAATATAGGATGGATAGGAGGTAAGATGAGGAGAAGGAGGAGGAATGTAAGAAATATAGGGGGATAGGGAAATAGAGGGAAGTAGAAGGGGGGAATAAAAAAAGAATTTGATTGGGGAATAGGAATGGTATAGATGGGAGGAGAGAGCGGCCGTGACGCTACATCACTACAGAAACCCTAAACTGTAGTGTCACATTGTGCACTACGTCTGACCTCAGTGATGACTGGGCTGTGGATGCTGCCAGGTGGACGCGTACACACTGTTGTCATTGTGCCACTTTCAGTCTTGACGCTCTTATGCTGCCTCCTGTGGCGTGCTGCCCAGTGACCTACAACACTGTGGTCATAGTCGCGGCACTCCTGAGGCCCTACACTCTCTGTTTTTGCCTACATCCAGAATGTGATTGTGCCACTGCTGAACTCATGCTGCTACTGTGGCTGGCTAGACAGTCAGGTGACCTCTCACACTGTGTCATTGTCGCCACTCTGGTGGCTAACTTCCTGTTTTTGGCACCCCTCTGGAATGTCATTGTGGCCACTGGCCTGACCGCTCAATGCTGGCTGCTAGGGCCTTCGTGGATCCGTGTGACCTACACACTGTAGTCACTTGTGCCAACTGTCTGACCTCATGCTGCTCCTGGTGGCTCCATGCAGTAGACCTACAGCACTGTGTCATGTGTCCCAAACTCTGTGGCCTACTCCTGTTTTTTGCCACCCTTTCGTTCCAGAATGTGATTGTGCCACTGTCTGAAGCGCTTCGTATGTAGCACTCTGTTTGGCTGGCTTGCCAATCAAGGGGGTGAGCCTTCCACCACTGTGACAGGTCCGCACTCTGTGGCTACATGCCTGTTTTTTGCCACCCAGGCACATCCAGAATGTGATTGTGCCACCTCGTCTGACCTAATATGCTGCTCTGTGGACTGCTGCCTGGTGACCGATCTACACTTTGTCATTGTCGCCACTCTGTGGCGCTACTCCTGTTTTTATGCCAACTGCCAGAATGTCATTGTGCCACTGCATGACGCTCAGGCTGCTGCTCGCAGTGCACCTACAAACCATTCCGGTTCATTGTGGCCACTCGTCTGACGTCATAGCTAGCTGCCTGTGGCTGCTGCCGTGAACCTACAAGCACATTGTGTCATTTGTCCCACTCTGTGGCGCTTACTCCTCTATTTTTTTTGCCAGCCTCTGCAGGATATGATATGTAGCCACTGCGACTCATTGCTGCTCCCTAGTGGCTGGGCTGGAGCTGTGACTCCACATCTGTGTCATTGTCCCCACTCAGTGGGCCATACTCCTGTTTTTGGCGCACTGACTCCAGAATGATGAGTTGTGGCCGACTGTCTGGACGCTCGATGCTGGCTGCCTGTGGGCTGCTGAGCTGTTGGTAACCTCGCACACTGTGTCATTGTCCCACTCTGTGCGCTCTACTCCTGTTTTTTGCTCACCCGCATGTCCTAAAGTCCAGAATGTCATTGTGTGCCACTGCCTGACGCTCCATGCTGGGCTGCTGCATGCTGATCTACACACTGTGTCATTGTGGCCACTCTGTCCTGACCTCCATGTTGCTCGTGTGGCTGCTGCCACAGAATGACCTACAAAACCACTGTGTCATTCGTCCCAAAACTCTGTGGCCTACGCCGGGTTGCACCATCCAAGAATGTGAATTGTGCCATCTCGTCTGACTCATGTCTAGTCTGCTGTGGCTGCTTCTGTGTACCATAACACAGCTGTGGTGTCGTTGTCCCACTCTTAGGCCTTAGCTCCTTTGTTGTTGCCACCCGTAAACACCTATTCCAGAATGTCAGGTTGTGCTCACTTGCGGGAACGCTCATGCTGCTGCTTGCCGTGACGGTACACACTGTGTCATTGTGCCAACTGTCATACCTCATTGCTGGCTGCTGTGGGCTGCTGCCAACGTGACGCTACAAGACACTGTGACTGTCAATTTGTCCGCAACTCTGTGGTCTACTCCTGTTCTTTGCCACCTCACAGAATGTGCATTGTGCCGACTGCCCGATCCCCTCATAGCTGCTATCTGTGGCCTCGCTCGGCCGAGTGACCATACAGCACTGTGTCCATGTCCCACTCCTGTGGCCTACTTCTCCATCAGTTTTTTAGGATACCTCCATAATGTGTTGTGTCACTGTCTGACGCTCATGCTGCTCCTGGGTCTGCTGCTGTGACCTACACACATGTGTCTATTGTCACTGTCTGACCCTCCATGCTGCTGCTGTGGCTGTATGCCTGTGACCAGTACACACGTCTGGTCATTGTGCCACTGGTCTGACCCTGCAAGTCTGTCTTGCTTCGCGTTGCTCCAGTCCGATTTGAACCTTCCACAATGTCGTCATTGTCCCACTCTGTGCCTACTCTCCTGTTTATGCCCACCATCCAGAATGTCATATGTGCCACGCCCTTGACCTCGATGCTGCTGCTTTTAGCCATATGTGTGACGCGACACACTGTGTCATTGGTGCCCTAGTCTGACTCTTCATGCTGCTGCTATGGCTGTCTTTGCTGGTGGACGTTACACAACTGTGTTCATTGTCCCACTAACTGGGTCTACTCCTGTTTTTTGTCACCTGTCCAGAAGTGTCATTGTGCGCACTAAGCTATCCTGACCTCAGCAGCTGCCTTGCCGTGACCTACACACTGTGCTCGTTGTGCCACTGTCTGACCTCTATGTCTGCTCCTTGTGGCTGCTGCCATGACGCTACACACGTGTGTGCATTGTCCCATTCTGTGGCCTACTCCTGTTTTGCTCACCTCCATAAATGTCAGTGTGCCGACGTGTCTGACTCATGGCTGCTGGGCTGGTGGCTGCTGCCTGGGACGACGCACACTGTGTCATTGTTCCACTGTCTGACCTGCATGCTGCGGCTGTGGGCTGCTGCCGTGACTGCTACACACTTGTGTCATTGTCCCACTCTGTGGCCGTACTCCTGTTTTTTGGGGCCTACCCTCCAGAATGTCATATGCGGCCACTGCTTGACCTCATGCTGGGCTGGCTGCCCGTATACCTACAGACACTGGGTCATTGTGGCCACTCTCTGACCTCATGCTGGCTAGCTGTGGCTGCTGCGTGACGCTACACACTTGTGTCATTGTCCCAGCTCTGTGGCTCTTCTCCTGTTTTTGGCACCTGCTCAGGTAATGTCATCTGTATCGCCACTCGTGCATGACCTCGATGCTGGTCTCTGCTGCCTTCGTGACTTCTACACTACTGTGTCATTGTGCAACTCGTCTGGAAACGTCTCATGCTGTTGCTGTGGCTGCTGGGCACGCTGTGTACCTACACACTGTGTGTGCATTGTCCCCACTCTGTGGTCGTACTCCTGTTTTTGCCAAACCCTACCAGACATGTCATTGTGCCACTGCTTGGACGCGCTCATGCTGCTTCCTGCTGCGTGACCTACACACGTGTGTCATTGTGCCGACTGTCCTGAGCCTCAGTGGATCGCGTGTCTCCCTGTGAGCTGCTGCCCCGCGTGACCTACACACTGTGTCATTGTCCCACTGCTGTGGCCTACGCCTGTTTATTTTTGTTGTCCTACCCATCCAGAATGGTCATCTGTGCCACTGCCCTGACACGTCATGGCTTGCTGCTACCTAGTGACCTTACGCTCAGCTGTGTCATTCGTGCCAACTCGTCTGACCTCATGCTGCTCACTGTGGCTTGCTGTCGGTGACCGACTACACTGTTTTCATTTGTCCAACCTGTGGCCCTACTCCTGTTTTTTGCACCTCCAGAATTGTCATTGTGCCACTAGTCTGACTCTTCATCGCTTGCACCACTGTGGCTGCTTGGCCTGCCGTGGACGGTCTACCACCTGTGTCATTGTCCCACTCCTTTGGCCTACTACCCTGTTTATTGCCACCCCTCCAATCCAGAATGTGATTGTGCCACTGTCTGACCTCATGCTGGCTAGCCTGTGGCTGCTGCTGTGAACCGTATAACACCACTGTGCATTGTGCCAACTGTCTGACCGCATCAATCGTCGCTGCAGCTAGTGCGCTTGCTCGGCCAGTGACCGTAACACACTGGTCATCTTTCCCACTCTAGGTGCCTAGCTTTTCCTAGTTTCTTTTTTGCGCCAACCTCTTATGCCAGAATGTCATAGTGTGCCACGCTAAATTGCCTGACACTTCATGCGCTGCTCCACGTGCCTGTGACCCAATACACACTGTTTCATGTGCGCGACTGTCTGACCGATCATTGCTGTGGCTAATGGCTGGCTGCCTAAGTTAGTTTTTTTTTTTTTTTTTGGTTTTTTGCGTACACACTGGTCATTGTCGCCACTCTGTGGTCTACTCCTGTTTTTGCCACCTCCCTCCAAATGTCATTGTAGCCAGCTCCTGACCCTCATGCTCTGGCTCGCGCCGTGACTACACGACTGTGCATTGTGCCACTGTCTGACCTCATGCTGCTCCAGTGGCTGCTGCCGTCGATCTAGCACTACTGGTCATTGTCCCACTCTGTGGGCTCTATACTCGCTGTTTTTGCCACCAATCATTAATGTCATTTGGTGCGCAACTGTCTGAACTCGAGTGCTGGCTAGAGTTAGGGTTCTGCGTGTTGGTGGTCCTGTGACCTCGCAGCACTGTGTCATTTGTGCCATACTGTCTGACCCTCATAGCTGGGCAGCTGGAGTCGACGCAAGCTGCCGCTGGACCTACAGTACCACGGTCCCTAAACCTTGTCATTGTCCCACTGCTGTGGCCTACTCTGGTTTGTTGCCACCTCCAAATGTGATTGTGCCACTGTCTGACCTGCATGCTAGCTCCGCCTGTGGCTGCTGCCGTGACCTGCCACAGCTGTGTCATGTCCCGCACTCTGTGGCCTACTCGCTGTTTTTTGCACCCCGTCCAAGAATGTGATTGTGCCGCACTGTCTGACCTCATGCTGCACGCTGTGGCCTGCTGCCGTGACGTCAAGTCCACACTGTGTCATTGTCCCACTCTGTTGCGCCTACTCCTGTTTTTGCCACCTCCAGAATGTCATTGTGTGCCACTCGCTTCTAGCCTGACCTCTGCTGCTGCTTGACGTGCTGTGATGCTAACACACTGTGGTCATTGTGCCTAGCATGTCTGACCTCCATGCTGCTCCTGTGGCTGCTTGGCCGTTGACCTACACACTGTGTCATTATCCCACTCTGTGGCCTACTCCGTTTTTGCGGAAACCTCCAGAATGTGATGTGAGCCGACTGTCTTGAACTGGCTATAGGCTGCTGTGCGGGTGGCCTGCTGCTGTGACAGCTACACATCAACCTGTGTCGTTGTCTCCATCTCTGTGGCCTACTCTTCTGTTTGTGGGGCCAACCCCCTCCCAGTAATGCCCTATTTGTGCGCACGTTCCCTTGACCGCATGGCCGCTGGCTTGCCAGCATGTGACCTACAGCACGGTGTGTCGATTGTGCCACTCGTCTGACCTCGATGTTGCTAGCTGCTGTGGCTGCTGCCAGTGACCGATACACACTGTTCTATTGTCCGGGCACTCTTGTGCTACTCCTGTTGTTTTAGCCAACAATCCAATGAATGTCATTGTGGCCAAACTGCGCTGACCTCATGCTGCTGCTAGCCCCATGGATGGAGGGGGGGTAGATGTGCAACCTATTTAACGACACTGTGTTCATTTGGTGCCACTGTCTGACCTCATGCTGCTCTGGTGGCTGCTGCCGTGATCTACCACACATGTGGTCATTTGTCCCAACCTCTGTGCCTACTCCGTTTTTGCCACCACACTCCATAATGTCATTGTGGCCAACTGTCTTGCACGCGTCGATTCTGCGCCTGTGGCTAGCTGCCGTGACTACACAGCTGTGTCATTGTCCCTTAGCTCTGTGGCCTACTCACTGTTTTTCCACCCTCCAAATGTGATTGTCCACTGTCTGACCTCAGTGCTGCTTCTGTGCTCGCTGCTTGTGAACCTACACACTGGTGCATTGTGCCAGCTGTCTGACCTCATGCTGGGCTGGGCTGGTGGCTGCTGCCGCGTGACCTCCACATCTGTTCATATGTCTCCAATGTCCCCAGCTCTGTGGGCTCCTACGTCCTGGTTTTGCAACTCCAGAATGTCATGTGCCACTACGCCTGACCTCATGCTGCTTGCTCGCCAACCGTGGAACTACGAGCACTCGTGTCATGTGCCAGCTGTTCTGGACCGTCTATGCTGCTCGCTGTGGCTGCTGTCGTGACCTACACACTGTGTTTCCATTAGTCAACTATACTAGTGGCCTAATAAAGGTTTGTTTTTTGCCACCCGATTCTCAGAAAATGTCGATTTGTGCCACTTGTCTGACGCTATCATGCTGCTCTGTGGCTGCTGCCAGGTGTCGTCTGGTGCACCTACACACGAGTGTCATTGTCCCACTTCTCTGTGGGCTAGCTCCTGTTCTTTTGCCAGCCCACTCCCAGAATGTGATTGTGCCACGTGTCTTACGCTCTATGCTGCTCTGTGGCGCTGCTGCTGTGACCTACACAGTCTCGGTCATTGTGCCACTAGTCTGACGCTCCGTAATGCTCTGCTGTATGGCTTGCATGCCGTGACTTGAATAGGCTACATCACTGTGTCATTGTCTCGCACTCGTGGTCCTACGTTCCCTGTTTTTGGGAATAGGGGGCGATGATGGGGGGGGGGAGGGGGGGGGAGGGAAAAGGGGGGAAGGGGGGGGAAAAAGAAAAATATAAATGGAATGTTCATTGTGCAATCGTTGCCTGACCTCATGACTGTTGGCTGCTGCCCGTGAAATATCACACTGGGGATTTGCCAAAATGTCTGAACTCATCGCTGCTCCCATGTGCCTGCTACCTTGCGTGATCACCCTACCATACACACATGTCATTGTCTCCACTCTGTGGGCCATAACTCCTGTTTTTATTTGCCACCCTCCAGAATGTGATTGTGGCCACTGTCTGACCTCATGGCTGCTCCTAGTGGCTGCTGCCGTGACCTCCAGCACTGGTGACCCATTGTCCCACTGTCTGTGGCCTGACGTCCTAGTTTTGCCAATCTACGGCAGAATTTATTGTGCCTACTGCCTGACTCTCCAATGCTGCTGCTCGCTCAGGCCGTGACGCTACACACTGTGTCATTGTGCCACTAGTGCTGATCCTCATGCTGCTGTCTCTTGTGGGCTGCTTGCCGTGACCTACTACACGTGTCATTGTCCCAACTCTGTGGCGGCTACTCCCTGTTTTTGGTTGCCACCTCATCGAGAAGAGTGGTGAGTTGTGCCATCTGTCTGACCTCATGGCTGCTGCCTGTGGCTGCTGGCCGTGGACCCTAGCACACTTTGTCCATTGTCCACTACTGTGGCCTACTCCTGGTTCTTTGTTTGTTTGCCACCTCCAGAATGTGATTGTGCTCACTGTCTGAGCCGTCATGCTTGCTATTCCTAGTGGCTGCATGCATCGTGACCTAGCACCAGCTGTGTCATTGTCCCATTCTGTGGCTACGTCTCTGTTTTTTTTTTGCCACCTCCATAACTGTCATTGTGCTGCACTGACTGACCTCATGAGGCTGCTGGCTGTGGCTGGGCTGCCTTGACCTGCAAGCACTGTGTCATTTTCAGCGCACTGTCTGACCTCATGCGCTGCTGTGGCTGTTCTGCCCCGTGACCCTATGACACGACTGTGTCATCTGTCCCACTATGTGGCCTACTCCTGTTTTTGCCACGAGATCCAGAATGTCATTGTGCCACTGCTGACGACTCCATGCTCGGCTGCTGGCCGAGTAACCTACACATATGTGTCATTGTGCCACGTGTCTGACGCTCTATGCGTGCTCGTCTCGTTCGCTGCTGCCGTGAACCTACACACTGTGTCATTGTCACGCACCTCGTGTGGCCTACTTCCTAGTTTTTGCCGACCTCGCAGAAATGTCATTGTAAGCGCAGCTGCCTGACACTCTTATGCTGGCTTGGCTCGCCAGTTCGAAGCTAAGGCAACACTTGTGTCATTGTGCCACTAGTCTGTACGCTCTAAAGTGGCTGTTGCTGGTTGCTGCTGCCATGTGACCTAAACCACACTGTGTCATTGTCCCACTTCTGGTGGTCTACTACCTGTTTTTGCCTAAACCTCCAGTAATGGTCAGTTGTGCCACTCCGCTGCCCGACCTTCGATGCAGCTGGCTTCGAGAGGTCCTGGAGTGACCATACACACTGTGTCATTTGCATTTGTCTGTCGACCTCATGCTGCTCGCCTGTGGGCTGCTGCGGTGACCTACACACTGTGTCATTGTCCCACTGCCTGTGGCCTACTTCCTGTTGTTTGCCCAACGCAGTTCCAGAATGTCATTGTGCCCACTCGCCTGACACTCCAAGGCTGCTGGCTCGAGCCGTGACCTGTACCCACACTGTGTCATTGTGCCCACTGTCTGACCTCATGCTGCTCATGTGGCTGCTGTCGTGACCTAGTACACTGTTTCAATTAGTCGCCATCCTCTGTGGTCCTACTCCTGTTTTTGCCCTTACTCCAGAATGTCATTGTGGCCGCTAACACTGTCAGACCCTGCATGGGCTGCTCTTCAGTGGAGCGTGTTTTATCGTTCGCGCCTGTGACCTACACAACTGTGTCATGTCCCCACTCTGTGGCCTTAACTCCTGTGTTTGCCACCTCCCAAATATGATTGTGCCATGTCGTGGACCTCATTTGCTGGCTATCCTTGCTGCTGCTGTGACCTACACAACTGTGTCATTGTCCACTGTCTAGACGCTCTATGCTGCCGCTTTGGCTGTTTTGGGCTCGCCGTGACCCTAGCACACTGTAGTCACATGTGTCCCACTCTGTGGCCCTAACTCCTGTTTTTGCCACAGTACCGCAGAATGTCATTGTGCCATCTGCTTGACGCATTCATGCTGGCTGCTAGCCCGTGACCTACACCACACAGTGTCATTGTGTCCAGCTTGACGATAGCCTCATGCTGTTTGCTATGCCCGCTAGCCCGTAGCGTGACTTACACACTGTGTCAAATTTGTCCACTCGTGGTCTACTCCTGTTTTTTGCCGACCGTCCAGAATGTCATTGTGGCCACGTGCCTGACCTCATGCTGTGCTGCTGCCGTAGACCTTACAACCACTGTGTCAGTCTGTGCCCAGTCTGTCTGACGCTCATGCTGCTCAGCAGTGGCTGCCTGGCTGTGTGACTCTAGCACCACTGTGGTCATTGTCTCTCACTGACTGTGCGTCCCCCCCCCCCCAGCATCCCTTGGCCCATACTCTCTTGTTTAGCCACCGTCCTATAATGTCCATTGTGCCAACTGTCTGACCTCGATGCTGCTAGGCTGTGGTTGGCTGCGTGACCTCGCAACGACTATAGATGTCATTCGTGCGCACTGTCTGACCGTCTATCAGCTGGGCTGCGGTGGCTGCTGGTCTTACCTACGACACTGTGTCATTGTCCCACTCTGTGGTGGCCACTGCCTTTTTTGGCCACACCAGAATTTGATTGTGCCACTGTCTGACCTCAGCTGCTCGCTGTGGAATGCTTGCCGTGACCTCCACACTGTGTCATTGTCCGCATCTGTGGCCTACTCACTGTTTTTTTTTTCCGACACTCCAAATAATGTGATTGTGCCACTTCTAACCTCGTATGCTGCTTTCCCTTGTGGCTGCTGCCGTGACCATCCACACTGTGTCATTGATCACCCACCTGTGGCCGTACTCCTGTTTTGTGACCAGCCGCGACATCCAAGAATGTCATTGTGCACTGGCCATGACCTCATGCTTGCTGCTGCTGTGATCTACACAACTGTGTCATTTGTGCCACTCGTCTGACCTCCAATGCTGCTCCCTGTGGGCTGCTGGCCGTGACCTACACACTGTGTCATTATCTCCTTACTCTGTGTGCCTACTCCCTAGGTTTGTTTGGCCACCTCCCAGACAGGGATCTGTTGGCTCACTGTCTGACACTCAGTGCTCGGTTGCGTGTCTGCTGCTGTACTACACACTGTGTCGTTGTCCTCACCTCTGTGGCCTGAGCTCGCTGTTGTTGCCTCTTGGGCGTGATTTGCTCGTGCAGAATGTCATTGTGCCCCTGCGGCTGACCAGATCAATGGCAAGCTGGCCTGGCCTCCGTGACCTACACACACTGTGTCATTTCGTGCGTCACTGTCTGACCTCATGCTAGCTGCTGTGGCTGCTGCACCCGTGATCCGTACAGCACTGTGTCATTGTCCCACTCTGTGGCCTTAGCCCTGTTTTTTGCCCAACGCGCAGAATGTCATTGTCGCCCAGCTGCCTGACCTCAATGCTGCTTGCTGGCCTGTCTACTACACGAATGTGTGCAATGTGTGCCACATGGTCTGACCTCCATGCAGCTGGGCCTTGCTGTGGCTGCTCCCGTAGATCTACACACTTGTGTCAAAGTGTCCCCACTCTGTGGCCTATCTCCTGTTTTTTGTCCGGACCCTCCAGGAATGTCAGTTGAGCCACTGTCTGACCTCATGCTGCTCCTGTGGGCTGCTGCCCCGTGACCCGTACACATTACATGTGTCATGTTGTCCCACTCTGTGGCTACTCCTTTTGCCACGCACGAAACCCCTCCAGAATGTGATTCGGTCCGACTGTCTGACCTCATGCTGCTCCTGTGGCTGCTTGCTGTGACCTACACACTGTGTCATTGTGCGCACTGTCTGACGCTCATGTCTGCTGCTGTGGCTGCTGCCGTGACCATTCCACCACCTGTGTCATTGTCCCACTCTGTGGCCGTAGCTCCACTGCGCGTTTTTGCCAAATCCAAATGTCCATTGTGCCCTGCCTGGACCCGTCAATAGCTCGGCTGCTGCATGTGACCTACACACTGTGTCATTGTGCCACTGTCTGACCTCAATGCGCTCCTGTGGCTGCTGTTCGTGACCTATACACTGTGTCATTGTCCCACTCTGTGGTCGCTACTCCTGTTTTTTGGCCACCCCAGATTGTCCGATGTTGTGCCACATGTCTGACGCTCATAGCTGCTTTCCCCTGTGGCCTGCTGTCAAGGTGACCTACTACACAGTGCTCATTGTCCTTCACCTCTGTGGCCTACAACTCTGTTTTTGCGCACCTTACCAGAATGTGATGGTTGTGCCACTGTCTGACCTCTATGCGGCCTGCTGTGGCTGCTCGCTTGTGAGCCTAGCACCTACTGTGTCATTGTGCTCACTGTCTGACCTCTATGCTGCTGCTGTGGACTCTTGCCAGTGACCTAGACACACTGTGTCATTTGTCCTCCACTCTGTGGCCTTACTCTGTTTTTGGCACTCGAACAACTCCAGAATGTCATCTGTGGCCACTGCCTACGCTCATTGCTGCTGCTGCGCGTGACCTACATTACCACTATGTCATTGTGCATGGAGAAAACACTGTCTGACCTCATCGCTGCTCGTCTATGCTGCTGCTGTGACTTACACACTGTGTCATTTGTCGCTCACTCTGTGGTCTACCCGTGTTTTGTTGCCAACCTTCCAGAATCGTCATTGTGGCCCTTATAGCCTGACCTCATGCTGCTGCTGCCGTGACTACTTACTACTGTGTCATTGTGCCACTCCTTGTCTGACCTCATCCTCCGGCTCGCTAAGTAGTGGCTGGCTGCCGGTGACCTATCCACACTGTGTCATTTTAGGCGCACTCTGTGCTACTCCTGATTTTGCCACCTTTTCCAGAATGTGATTGTGCCACTGTCTGACCTCATGCTTGCTCCTGTGGCTAGCTGCCCTTGACCTGCCACACTGTGTCATTTGTCCATGCTTCTGTGGCCTACTCCTGTTTTTGCAACTGCACAGATTGGATGGGTGGCCACTGTCTGACCCCTCATGCTTGCTGCCTGTGGCTCGCTGCGTGACCTTCCACACTGTGTCCACTCTGTCCCACTCTGTGGCCTACATCCTGTTTCTTGCCAACTCCAGAATGTTATTGTGCCACTGCCTACACGCTCATGCTGCTGCTTGGCTCGGCCGTGACCTAGCAGCACTGTTCATCTGTGGCACATGTCATGACCTCAATTGCTAGCTGCCTGTGGTCTGCTGGCCGGTGACCTACACACTGTGCTGCAGTGGTCTCCACTCTGTGCCTACTCGCTGTTGTTTGCCACCTCATGAGATGTGATTGTGCGCAATCTGTCTTGAACCATCATGCTGCTGCCTGTGGGGCTGCTGTCTGTGAGCCTAGATCACACTGTGTCATCTGTGCCACTGTCTGACGCTCTATGCTGCTTGCTAGTGGCTGCTGCCGTGACCTAGCAACTGTGTCATGTCCCACTCTGGGGCCTACTCCTGTTTTCGCCAACCTCAGATGTCATTCGTGCCAACTAACCGCCATGACCTCGATTGTCGCTGCTCCGCCGTGACCTACACACTGTGTCATTTGTGGCCAACTGTCTGACCTCATGGCTGCTCCTGTGGCTGCTAGCAGTGACCTACACACTTGTGTCATTGTCGACCACTGCTGTGGCCTGACTCCTGGTTTTTGCCAGACCATCGCATAATGTCTTTGTGCAACTGTCTGACCTCATGCTGCTGTTCGTGGCTGGCTACAGCCCGTGAAACCTTCACACATGTTTCATTGTGCCACTGTCTGACCTCAATTGTCTGCTCGCTGTGTCTGCTGCCTACGAGTGGACCTACATCAACTGTGTCAATTGTCACCCACTCTGTGGCCTACTCCTGGTTATGTTGCTTCACGTCCTTTCAACCTAGTCCAGAATGTGATTGTGGCCGACTGTCTGTGACCTCATGCTGCGTCCTTTTGCTTGCTGCCCGTGACCTCTACTCGTGTCCATTGTCCCACTCACTGTGGTCGCTACTTCCTAGTTTTTTGCCATACATTCAGAATGTCATTGTGCACTCTACTGCCTATGAGCCTCATGGCTGGCTGCTTCGGGCCGTGAACATACACACAGTGTTCATTGTGCCCACTGTCGACCGTCATGCTGGCTGCGCTGGTGCTGGCTTCGTTAACCTATACCACTGTGTCATTGTCCCACTCTGTGGTCTACCCTCCTGTGTATTTTTGCCACTTGCTACAAATACTCCAGAATGTTCATCCTGTGGCCACTGTCTGCAACCTCATGCTGGCTGCCTGTGGCTGGCTGCTCAGTGACCTACACAACTTGTCATTGTCCATTCTCTGGGCCTACTCCTTTGTTGCCACCATCCAGAATGTGCGATTGTCTCCACTGTCTGACGCTCGATGTCGGCTCGGCTGTGGCTGCTGCTTGTGACCTACACTCTGTGTCATGTGTGGCCACACGTCTGACCTCGATCGCTGCTGCTGTGGCTGCTGGCCTGGTGACGTTCCTAGCACATCTGTGTCTTTGTCCCAGCTCTGTGGTCTACTCGAGCTGTTTTTTTTGCCACCGATGTCGCAAATGTGTCATTGTGTCCACTCTGCCATGACCCTCATGCTGCTGGCTGGATGCCTGTGACCCTACACTACTGTGTCATTGTGCCAACTGTCTGACGCCTCAGTCGCTGGCTCCCTGTGGCTGCTGCCCGTGACCTATCACACGTGTCATGTCCCACTCTTGTCCTACCTCCTGTTTTTGCCACCCCCTCGCAGAATGTGATTGTGCCACTGTCTGACGCTCATGCTGCGTCCTTGTGTGCGCTGCAGTGACCCTCAAAACTGTGTCCTTTGTCCCACTCGTGGCCTACCCTCCTGTTTTTGCCCCATTTCGCAGAATGTGATTGTGGCCACTGTCTGACCTCATAGGCTGCGCTATTGTGCTGGCTGGCTGTGACCTACGACGATCCAACTGTGTCGTCTGTCCACCTCTGTGGCCTACTCCTGTTGTGCCGACCTATCCTAGAATCGTCATATGGGCCTACTAGCCTGACCACATGCTGCTGAGCTGCCTGAACCTACCTACACCAGCGTGTCAATTCTGCCCATCTTGTCTGACCTCGATCGCCTGGCTGCTGTGTGGCGCTTGCGCAGGACCTACACACTGTGTCATTGTCACGCGACTCTGTGGGCTACTCCTGTTTTATGCCAAACAGCCGATTAAACTCGCAGAATGTCATTGTTGCCACGAGTCGCCTGACCTCATGCTGCTCGGCTTTGTCCTAGGGGGGGGGCCCCCCCCCACATAAGGGTGCCAGGGGCCACACCCCAAACACCACCACACCCGGTCACCACTCAAAACACCCACCCGCCCACCCCCCCAAAAGGGGGGGGGGGGGGCAAAAAGGGGGGGGGGGGAACGAAAAAAAAAATAAAAGGAAAAAACAAGTGGACCTATCACACTGTGTCATTGTGGCCACTGGTCTGACCTCATGCTGCTGCTGTTGGCTGCTGCCGAGTGACGCTTAGGCAGCACTGTGTCATTGTCCCCTCTGTACTGGCCCTACTCCTGTTTTTGACACCACAGACACATCCAGAATTTCATTGTGCACTGCTGACCTTCCTCAGGGCATGGCTTGCGCTGTGGCTGCTGCTACGTGACGCTATCACACTGTGTCATTGTCCTCTCTGTGGCCTACTCGCTGTTTTTGCCACTCCCTAGGTGAATGTGATGTGCCACTGTCTGACTATGCTGAGCTGCTGTGAGCATGCTGGCCGTGACTGGCACACTTCGTCCATTGTTCACTTCGGCGGACCTCATGCTTGCTGCTGTGGACTGCTGCCGTGACCTAAGCACACTGTGATCATTGATCGCACCTCTCTTGTGGCCTTTACTTACCTGTTTTTGCCAACCCTCCTAGGAATGTGGTATTGTGCTCATTTCTGTCTTACCTCATTGCTGCTACCTGTGGCTATGCTGGCCGTGACTACACACACTGTGTCATTGTCACCCACTCTGTGGGCGCTACTCTCCGTGTTTTTGCAGCTACTCTCAGAATGTCGATTGTTGACGCACTGTCGTGACACTCATTGCTGGCTCCTGTGGCTGCTGCCTGTGACCTCAACACTGTGCTCATTGTCACCGAGCTCTGTGGCCTACTCTTGTTTTGCCACGCACTCTTCCAGAATTTCATTGTTGCTACTGCCTGACCTCCATGCCGGCTGCTTGCCAGTGGACTAACACACTGTTCATTGTGGCCACTGTCTGACGGCTCTGCTCGGCTGCGTCCTGATGGTCTGGCTGCCGTAGTGACGCTACACCACTAGTGTCATTGCCTTGTCGCCACTCGCTGTGGCCTACGTCACTGTTTTTGCCCGCCCGTTGCTACAGATGTCATTGTGTCACTGTCTGACCTCATGTGCTGCTGGCTGCCTGTGACCGTACACACTGTAGTCATTGGTGCCACTGTCTGACTCTCGGATGCTGCTGGCTGTGTCTGCTGCCCCGGTGATCTTACAAACACTGTGATCTTTGTCCCACCCTCGAGTGGCACCTACGCTCCTGTTCTTTTGCCACTCCAGTAGATGTCATTGAGCCACTGTCGTGACGCTCATGCTTTGCCGCGTCGCTCTCCTTTGCTGCTGCATGTGACTCGACACACTGTGTCATTTCCACTACAGGGGGGGGGGGGGGGGGGGGGGGGGGGGGCCGCCTACTCCTGTTTTTGGCCACCTCAAATTCCAGAATGTGAAGTTGTGCCAGGGGGTTTTTTCTTTATTAAGTGGGGGGGGGGGGGGGGGGGGTGGGGGGGGGTCTTCTGACCTCATGCTGCTCCTGTGGCTGCTTGCTGCTGTGAACTACAACACTGTGTCCTTAATGTGCCACATGTCTGACCTCATGCTGCTGCTGTGGCTGCTGCCGTGACCATAAGCTACACTGTGTCATTGTCCACTCTGTGGCCTACTCCTGTTTTTTGCCACCATCGCAGAATGCTCATTGTGCTATCTCGTCCTTACCTCTATGTCGCTTGCTGCTGCCAGGTGACCTACAACAATGTGTCAATTGTGTGCCACTGGTCTGACCGTCTATGCTGCGCACCTGTTGCTTGCTGCACCCAGTGACGCTTACACACTGTGTCGATTGTCCACTCTGTGCCTACTCCTGTTTTTTTTTTGCCACCGTTTCGCATAATGGTCGATGTAGACACTGTCTGACCTCAATTGGTCTCGCGGGTTGTGGCTAGGCTGGCCGTGACCATCCACCGACTGTGTCATTGTGCCACTGTCTGACCTCTGCTGATGGGCTCGTTTCTGCGTGGCCAAACGTACTAACACACTAGTGTCATTGTCCACTCTGTGGCCTACCTCCTGTTTTATGCCACCCGTTCTTCGGGCCAGAATGTGATTGTGGCCACATGTCTGACCTCAATCTTGCTCGCTGTGGCTGGTGCTGGGGCTTCGTGTTGACCAGTCCACACTGTGTCACATTGTCCCACTCTGTGGCCTACTCTGTTTTTGCCAACTTCAGAATGTCATTGTGCCACTGTCATGACGCTCATGCTGGGCTGCATCGGCCGTGACGCTACACACTGTCGTCATTGTGCCACTGTCTGACGCGGTCATGCTGCTACCTGTGGTCTGCTTTCGTTACGCTATAAACACTGTGTCATTGTCCACCTCTGTGGCCTACTTCCTGTTTTGCTCAACCCTACCATAATGTCATTTGTGCGCACTTCGTCTGACCTTCATGCTGGCTACCTGGGTGGCGTGCTCGGCCCGGTGACCTAGGCACACTGTGTCAGTTGTCGCACACTCTGTGGCCTCTCTCTGTTTTTGGCCACCCGTCCAGAATAGGAGATTGTTCATCTGTCTGACGGCTCATGCTAGGCTCCCTCGTGGCTGCTTGCTCGTGACCTACACACTGTGTCCATTGTGCCACTCGTCTGACCTCATGCTGCTTCAGCTGTGGCTTGCTGCCTTGTGACGCTACACATGAACTGTGTCATTGTCACCACATCTGTGGCCTACTCCTTTTTTGCCACCTGGCAGTAATGTCATTTGTGCCCTTCGTCTGCCTTTACTCGTCATTGCTGCTTGCTGGCCCTGTGACTTACACACTGGTGTCCTTGTGCTCACCTGTCTGACTCGATGCTCGCTCGCTATGGCTGCTGCTACTGTGACTTACACACTGTGTCATTGTACTCACTCTGTGGTCTTATCTGTTCCTGTTTTTGCACCATTCGCAGAATGTCATTGTGCCACTGTCTGACCTCATGCTGCTGCTGTGGCTGCTGCCGTGACCTCACACTCTTGTCATTGTGCCATTTGTCTGACCTCATGCTGCTGCTGTGCTGCTGCCGTGAGACCTACACACTGTTCATTGTCCCACTCTGTGCCTACTTCCTGTTTTTCCCACCTCCAGAAT
Organism: Phyllomedusa bahiana; assembly: GCA_025379985.1. Taxonomy (NCBI): domain Eukaryota; kingdom Metazoa; phylum Chordata; class Amphibia; order Anura; family Hylidae; genus Phyllomedusa; species Phyllomedusa bahiana. The sequence continues at coordinate 76 of JAODAL010011287.1, read as the reverse complement.
GTTCATTGTGCGCACTGTCTGACCTCATGCTGCTGCTTGTGCTGCTGCCGTTACCTACACCTGTCATTGTCCTGTT